>JALPQI010021151.1:0-18213 GCA_025490895.1 Thaumatotibia leucotreta
TAAAAAAAGCACCATCTGTGCTAAAAATGCATTTTAACAAAGGAGGTCGAGACAAAAGTGAATTTATCACTGGCATCCTATACAACATTAGAAAACAAGGTAAGATGCAATACTAAAAAGTAAATAATCACCAAATTTATAAACCGACTCCGACGATATTTAAGATGCTAAGATGCCATTATCAGACCCTGACTTGGTACCAACGGGACCAACTCGTAGTTATACCCGTAATTTTTTTTTGAAAATCAGTATCGTGGATATCGCGTAATATAACTCTCACGAATTGAGAGCGAACCTCCTTTTTTGAAATTAGTTAAAAAAGATGGTTGATGTAAGCTGTAGATCATTTTATGACTACAATGTGAGAATCTTTACCCCACTTCGGGTTATATACTCGTATTTATATAATAGTGTGTACTCGTATACAAACTGCACTGAACGTGAGCAAGACTTTTGAAAGGCTTCTTTGCCTGCTTCAGTCGCTTCTACGTACATGTTACGAAGAGTTAGCGTTTTCTTTCTCAAGCAGCCCGAACAATAGTAGGTAGTTAGTTGCTTGTAATATTTCTAGTAGGTACTAAATGATGATACGAAACGATCAATATAACGGCCGATATTAAATATCGACTCAAATAACTTATATCACATGAATCCCCTGTGCAGTAAGCATCCAAATTCTGCTAGTATTGCCAGCTATAAAACTCTCCATAAAAATCACTAATGCGAGTGTTAGCAAATATTTACCATCCTCTTGCTATAACTTTTATCATCATATTTTAAACTCTATGTCAACTAGCGGAAGTTCCTTTTTGACAGAGATATTCAACTGGATCTTCAAGCATAATTTTCCGGAGCAGTCTCGATAAGTGTTCAAGCTGAACGTGACTTTAATATAAAGAAATAAAAGCTAAATTTACACGTAAAGCATTAATCGGATACAATTCTAGTTTACAGAAGTGATAAGTAGAGTGTTTTTCGGCTTTAGTGGTAGAAGCTTTTATGAATAAAATGGCGAAATGACGACTAATTCAGACATTGCAATTAAATATTAACCTATACGGCAATCAATTCGTGGAAATGTGCCCTAAAATTCCGTAGCCAAAAGGGCAAAAATGGAACCCTTATAAATTCGCCATGTCCGTCTGTCTGTCTGTCTGTCCGTCTGTCCGTGTCCGCACATTCGTACTGTATAATGTGAACTGTAACACAACGTCTGTGATCAACAAAATCTTACTTAGGAGGATCGAATTTGTGTCACTGGCATAGGTGCCACCGACACAAATTCGATCAAAATAACCTTTTTCATATGGCACTAACATAAATAAAGTTCTTACTCCTACTTGTATGCCAGTGGCATATAAATACGAACATTTTTGACACACGTGTTGTGGCTCCGGCATAGGAGTATAATCTATCCTGTCACACATGAGCGTCACTGGCATAGGAGTTCTATGAGATAGTTTCGATAGGTATAGTATTTAGCACTTAGTGAAACAGTACTAGGGACGAATGTGTTAAGAAAATAAGACTAAAAATGTAAGCGTTTTAGCAACACACTCCACTTTGTCGCCTACCATAGGGTCGGAATCGGCTTGTACTGTAGCTTTACACGAATTATATTTACGTCTAAGCATCATTAATTTGTGGCCCGCTAAAAAGTGGAACGTAACCTCGTAAGGCCCAAAGTACATGGCAATGTACACTTTACGTCAATGAAATGTACACCTATCATATTAATAAAGTCGCATTATTAGGGTTCCGTAGCCAAAATGGCAAAAACGAAACCCTTATAGATTCGTCATGTCCGTCTGTCCGTCGGTCCGTCTGTCACAGTCGATTTACTCGGAAACTATAAATGCTACAGTAACGAAATTTGGTAAGAATATGTGTTGTATGAACCTCTACAGGATTAGGATACTGAATTGTAAAAAAAAAACCATTGGGGTGGGGGCCCTCCATACATGTAACTGAGGGATAGAACATTTTTTTTAGTTGTATATAAGCGTGTGGGGTATTAATAGAAAGGTCTTGTAAAAACGATATGAAGGTGTGTAAATCTCATTTTTATTTAATCAAATAGTTTTCCCCCCTCTATTTTTTAAACTACGCAATATAAAATTCTAAAAAAAATATATGTTATGCAAATTAATAAACTCTATTAACGATTTTCGGTTTGATTAAATTATCTCCTATAGTTTTTGAGGTAGGTTGATTAAACTGTATTTTTTAAATAATAAATTGATAATGGTACAGAACCCTTCGCGCGCAAGTCCGACTCGCACTTGGCCGGTTTTTTTACATTCATACGAAATTCACCACTATTGCTTACAGCAAGGTTCAAAATAAGATTTAAAGAGAATAGTATGGTGGACCTTACGAGGGTAAGGAGTAAAAAGGCACTCAAATTATGACTTGCAAGTTCATAGCAACTCCAGAATACAAATCAAAACATAAATGCGATAACGTTTTATTTGAAAGGTCGGAATCACGATAAGATATCTGTTTAGCCGCTAACAGGATTGTTTGGCTGATTTAAACTTTCACGATTATCAGTATTATCACTCATATTTTAGCGACTAACGGGTCTTAATCGCGTAAATTTCCTCGTAATTACCCTGACGTTTCGGCAGGCAGATTGCGACACGGTACCTTTATAATATTATAATGCACCAGCTAAGTTACACAAGCGTTAATATCGAGGCTATCCAAAAGTGTTAGTGGCCTGAAATTGACATTTCTATTTCCTCTTTAAGTCGAGTTGACATCGTGAAAATGCCCTTTACTGCACTCGTTAAAGTAAAAGCTCCGCTGAACAGCGTGGCACCGCCTATAAAACGTACTTTAAAATGTTTCAGTTAATATGTCCCACTTGACGCGTTTACGTTTTTAATAACTTGGGATAAGATCGGAAACCAGCATAAATTCTGACATTCCAAAATGTCTATTTAAATGGCTTTTTGTACGGAACCTTTGGAACTCGCTGTACTTAGGTATGTACTAATTTCATTTGATATTTTAGGCATACAAAGTTATATCTTGGACATTGTCTTAAAACCCCGAGTATTTTGAAAGGCTTATAATAGATGTGATTTTAATCGAATCTTAAAAACAAAACGAATTATATTTAACATAAATGCTCATACTTCCCGTTCTAATATTGTCATAAATGGAAGAAACAACGAGACAAACTTAAAACAAATAACCAATTGGAAATCTTGGTTTTTTTCTATGTGATGAAGGTAGACAACTGAGCTCTCAGTCCACCTGATGGAAAGCAGAAACTGAGGTCTATGGACATAGTGAACAAAAACTCGCCTATGCGCTGCCTACCCTGTGGACTTAGATGGATTGCCTCTATCTATGCCAGTAATTACACCGGCTATCTTACCCCCAAACCGGAACACAGTTCTTGCTATTTAGCGGCAGGGTAACGGGTAAGATGGTCGTAGCTATCAGGGCGGACCCTGCTCGAGAAACCAGTAAACCCTGACACAGTGACAACAAGTAGGTAATATGAGATTACTGGCAATTTGCTTTAATATATCGTCCGAGTACATAGTTTCCGAGTGGCCTAGGATTCCAAAATGTACGTAATTGCCTCATTGAACTTTTTGATAATCATCGTTCTTCTAGACTAAAGTTGAGAGGTGTCCTAATATCGCTAACAGCAGGCCAGTCATAATGAATGAGGCCTTCACTACCCAAGGTGCTAACTCAGCCGATGACGCAAAGACTTGAAACAACCGGCACCGGTGCAGTTAAATATTCACCATGCCATTGCAATCATCGCATTGCTGATGTGATGCCCAAGGACCCAAGCCGGCTCAAACTTAGGGAACTTATGGCTTTCTTGGAGTGGTTCGATACAATTACATGTAAGGTGATAAAAATTTTATTGTTGATACAAGGTTTTATCGCCGGTTGTCTAAATGTAAGACAAATGAATATATTGCTGTTATTTCCTGCTTGATAAGATAAAGTAGTATTACGATACAAGTGCGAAACAATTAATTTCCTTTTCGCACGTGTATCGTACGACGTTTTTTAGTACATATGGCACTCCGAAGATTTCGACCTGACATAAAATGAAGCATTTCTCGCACTAGCGCGTACATAAAGCACCATCTGTACTGAAAATAGTTGATGGAATTTAATACAAATCTTGAAGGCCTAGGCCGTCAAAGTCCTTTTTGTTAATTCCATTCCACATAAACTTTTTGTTTGCACTTGGTTGGTTGTTGGCGCAAACACAGAGATCAGTGGTCTGTGGGTGCAAATTTAATGGTGGCTAAATATATATTATGGTAACATCTCCCATGTGCAAGCCCTGTAAGTTTTACCTCTTTTATTTATTACAAATCTATTTTCAAACGTGTTGTTTTAGCGTTCGTGTGGCAAATGGCAACGTCGTAAATAACTACGAGTGGCATTCGCCAATGTCAGGTGATGACCTAAGGGATTTTAAATCTGTAGAATAAAAATAATGAATTATTTTAAACTTAATGACTTATTCTCGTACTTTCAGTGATAAGCATTCCCGTATGGTTTTGGGACACAAAACAGATCCCCTAGGAGGCAGTTTGAAATTCCAGTAGGTTTATTTTTAATACGTACTTACTAGGTGCTATTATAACCACTTCTTCTGAAACTTTAATTAATTTCTAAAAATTCTCCCAAGGGGCTTTTTTCGCATCCCAAAACCTCACAAGCAGCAGGAATACAGTTATATTTTGCCCATCCTAGTATGTACAGTCTAGGGCATTAATATATATACACTTCTCCATACTGATCCAAAACTGAACAAAAGTGTCTATATAGTAATGCACTCGACTGTACACTTTTCTTTCTTTTCCATTTCTAGCACTATAACATGAACGATTGCCATGTCAAAAATTACATCCTCCACATCTAATTTGAGATTCAAGGATCGAACCTTTAATAAAGTTAAGATAAATACCTATACTTTAAGTTAAAGTAAACCCTCGATTTGGAATTCTCATTCACTGGAGTAATTGAGGTAAAGATTGTAGATAAATGAAAGTTTAGTGGCTTTACGCTTCATATGTTTACCAATCATTATATACAAGCAATCATTAATAAAACTCAGGTTTGATAGAATAGAAAAATGTCCTAAAATTTACATAATAAGCGATTATATGAATTATAACAAAAATATTTGTTCACAAATCTAACCTGGACGCATATAAATGAAATCACTGAATTTAAAAATGCTGAGAAACTTACAAATGTATCTCAATAGTAATCATATACTCGTATGAGGTAGAAATTTAATAATACTGAGTACTTAATAATGTAACTGGGGATAATAAGCTATCTGTTTATACGTGAAGATAAAACAAACGAGTAAGCAATTTCTTAATAGAGTGTTCGAAAAGTTTATGTTCAACGAGATGTTTTATTTCTTAACTTACTTGGGCAAACATGGATTTTACATTAACAAATATGAATTGTTTTGAAAACTTGTAACAGAAAGCTACTGATGAGATATTAAAGGTGTTTTCATGTGAGAATGGCTTGGCATCTACGAGTAGAGGTAGATACCTACCTATATTTCTTATCTTATTCAACGAAGGTTGGAAAACATTGTGATATGCTCTTAAGTTTCTATTTGGCCTGCGAGGACAACTCAACTTTGCGAGTTTATTTTTCAAGACGCTTGTATAAAATGGTCAGTGCGTTTTTGCATAAGAAGACTCTAAAAAGCTGCATAAATTCTAAAAAAAACAACACTCTATTACGTATACCTGGTGAATGCTACGAGTATAAGGTAAGTACTTAATCGTTGATAATCACTATCAATTTGTATCTTACATATTATCAATGTCCTTTTATTTTGTACGTTACACTAAATCACGGTTATAGAATTAGAAAAGAGTCGAGTTAATTTGCCCTCGAACTGCAAGGAGAGACATCAAGGACTATAAAATACTGATGCGTCCCCTGAGGGGCCGATAAGACTTGAACGTTCTTAGAAATAAGAAAACTGAAGCTTCCTTGGATAAAGAATAAGTACCTATTTAATAAGTTTGTTGATTTATCTATTGGATGCGTAAGAAATGCACGCTACGGGTATAGCGTGCAATTGTTACACATCCAATAGTTAAATCAACAAACTTATCTTATTAAATACTTATTATTATTATTGATATAAAATAATAAACATACCTACCTAATCTATGAGAAAAAACAAGGATGAAGGAAATGTACACGGGGACAAGCAGAAATACTTTGAAATGAAACTGTGTCGAAAATAATCGGCCCAGCCGTTTTGAACAATTACGAAATTTTTTTATCGGTTTTCGGTCATCTGTACCTACATAAGGTAATAAATAAAATAAGAATCGAGAGATATCGGCGACGGCGTATGACATTTGATTGATTAGGTTAGGAATACTTATTGGGATTTATATTAGGCTGGAGATTAGTAGTTAGGTACAGTTTTTGAGAAAAATCGAACAATGAATTGGGTTAGTAAAACAAACATTAAGTGACATAACAGATCTAAATATAAGGTAAGATGGGGTAAGAGGAAACGGTTTTTTTAATGGGGTAAGACAAAAAGACGTCGTTCTCTACTGGTGTCAAAAGGACTACTTTTTGTCTTTCCCCATTAAAAAACCATTTCATCTTACTCCACTTTACTTTACAACTGTTTAATAAGGACCCTCAATTGTATGAAACAAAAAACAGTTGATCTTGACGTATGCATTTTTACAGTTCGACATGTCCCGCGAGTGGGAGATAAAAGTGGTAATATCTATTTTATGTCGTGTAAAGAAGCACTTACCTACGCTATATGCATTTTTTACCACCAATTCAGAACTTCACTTTACATGTGATGTGACCTTGCACTCGAATGTAGTTGTATGTGTATGTATTAAAACTACCACAAGATTTCTTTGGTCTGAATTGATAAGACTGTATAATAATAAAACCGGCCAAGAGCATGTCGGGCCATGCTCAGTGTAGGGTTCCGTAATAATTCATGAACGGCTGGGCCGATTACGTTTAAATAGTTTTATTTTAAAGTACTCTATAAGCCCAGATTATTTTCATATTTTTAGACCTACAGATCAAAAGTTAGAGGGGGGGGGGGGGGGATTTATTTTTCTTCTGGATCGAAAATCTCCGAAAATATTGACTTCAGAAAAAAACTTGTTTTTAAACCCTTGTTCTTTTTAAGAGACTCATGCAATGATACCTATCCCCACTTCACCAGTTGGGGAGGTACCCGTAAAAAAATTGTTTATAGTTTTTATTCTACCACTTTGTTGGCATGATTAATATGTATACCTGTACCAAATTGCAGATTTCTAAATTGCTTTGCCGCGGACAGACGGACAGACGGACAGACGGACATGGCGAAACTATAAGGGTTCCGATTTTGCCATTTTGGCTACGGAACCCTAAAAATGAAGATTTATTCTATTTACATCAAATAATACCAACGATTAAGTAAGTAACTATGAGCTAGATAAAATGACAAATGGTACATTACACTTACGGGTGGATTTACCTACCTACGACGGTGGGGATAAGCGGCATCACATTGCCATTTTAAACATGTTCATTTCTAATACAAATAACAATAACAAAGTACCCCTTATTCATAAACGTCTGCTAACTTAACGACCCGCTAATATGTTTTTGTCCCTTACGGTCTTAACAATGTATCCATAAGAGAAAAAGGGACAAACAGTTATTAGCGGTTTGGTAACTTAGCAGACGTTTATGAATAAGGGGGTTGACTTTAGATATCACGTCAGAGGAAAGTCCGAGCCACTGCGGAAGCGTGCGCAACAAATGCAAGTGCGCGTATGAGTGGCGTGCGAGTTGTATTGCATGAAATGTAATAATAGATAACACACCGCTTGCGTGGCGTAGACTATCGTAACGTGAATGCACATGCTACGCACAAATCGGGTGTGGTTCGGCTGTACAGTCAAAGACAAAATAAGATGTACACAAAAATCTTGAAAAATATGTCCCAGTGCACTCTAATTCTGTGTAATAAGAACGTCGTAACATATTTATGAGCGGATTCTTTCGATACTTATTTTTGCACTTGACTGCAACTTGTTATTAGTGGTCGTGCGATGATTTCGTCTCGGTCGGATCCAACCGAAAATTAAAGAAGTTTAGGCGTCTAGACTTTGCAGCTGAAAAGTCTGGGAGGGAACTGTCACTGGCACTCAATTAAACAGTACAAGGGAGGTACATTTCTTACCCTCTGCCTGTGTTTAATCTACTAATTTTACATTATTGTAGATACATAATTTTACGATGTTAGGTACTGGTAATCGAACATCTCTTTATTATAATATTTATAATTAACCTTTTGATCGGTGTGAATTTTTAATCGAAATTGCTCGTGTTGCCACCAATACAAAATTATACCAGGCAAATGAACGCTTGTATTTTAATGGGACAAATTTTTACATCATGAAAATAGAACACAAATCAGCCCTTTGTGACATGTAGGGTTAGGATTTTGGTGGCATTTATTGAACATAGAGCAGTGGAGCCGATGTTACAAACATTTTTAACTTGAATAAATGATTAACTTGTAAAATAATAACGAAATAGTGTTAATTTCAAGCTGGATTTATCAAGAAATTTAAATAAATAACATGAATTTTATTTTTGAAAAACTAGAATAATATAAATTTTCAATTAAAAATGTTGGTATATGAGAAAATGTATTTATTTAATTTTTAAGGTTTTAGTTCTCTCGAAGACCGTAAATATTATATAATAATCATAAGCTATATTACAAAGAATGATTGAACTTCAATTCATAGGTAGTCAAATATTACAGATGAAATTATTTCATACTTAAAATTGACGAAAACCTGCTTAAAAGAAAAACAATAAATGATAATGTAGTTACTTAGTTAAAATAATTTGTTAAACAAAATAGAATATAAAGTACCTACTTATATACAACCTAGGTTACATATACGTACAATTGAATAAAATGTTTGTTTAAAAGAATATATTTATTGATTATTACTGATTAATTAATTATTCAATCAATCATAAAGAAAATAAACAACGACTCCACTGTTCTCTGTCCACCTAATGCCACCAAAATTCCTAACCCTAGACATGACTTTGACCCGTGAGTCTGCCTGCAACCACGGGTGCAACAATATGCCCGAAACGTCAGGCTAATATTAAATGTAAGTTTACACGATTAAGACCCGTAAAATATGAGTAATAGTCGTGAAAGTTTATATGAATACAGGGTGTAAGTCTTAGGCTGCGTTTCCACCAGAGATGTGCGAGGATGTGTTTTCACACAAATGACACCTATTAATGACTCGAGCGAGGTGCCATTTGTATGGAAACACGTCCTCGCACATCTCTGGTGGAAATGCAGCCTAATACGGGCGAAGCTTTTAACGGATGTTTAATACATAATAAGATTAATTTAGATAAGCTTTACTTAAAATTAGAGCAAAAAATTATCCATACAAAATAATTCGGCACGCAATGCAGAGCTACACGCTCAAGTTAAACGCTCATTGACAGCTAATTTCAAAAGGCCAA
This sequence comes from Thaumatotibia leucotreta, assembly GCA_025490895.1. Classification (NCBI taxonomy): domain Eukaryota; kingdom Metazoa; phylum Arthropoda; class Insecta; order Lepidoptera; family Tortricidae; genus Thaumatotibia; species Thaumatotibia leucotreta. Next base: position 9,574 of record JALPQI010021151.1, read on the forward strand.
CAGCAGATGGCATAACTGCCATATCAATATTAACAAATAACGTACCTACATTACTGCTTCGAAAATCTTAATAAAAATCTGTAATGTAATTTAAAGAAACCTCGTAAGACACTGATGAAATTCCATGCCTTGTTGAATTTATTGCCCGTATTAGATTTACACGCGGTATAAGCGATTACAATATTCTATGTAACTCTTTACACGTGTATAATCATTGTATAGATACCTGCCTTATTTTATTGCCGTTTTACCCACTAATTTGAAACCCATACAAATGCTAACCGCCACGTCAGCAGTCCTCATTAAAACAGAATGTTTGCCCGTGGGAGTCACCCCGCCATGCAATCAAATATAATTAGGAAACAAATATGAATTATTCTCCCGGAATTCCCGGATTCAATTAATTCAATTAATTGGTCTGGTACTGAAATAACCTGTTCAGAAGTCTGTAGATACTCTTTTCGTGTCTAATAAATTGTATTTATTTGTCATCGAATAATTTAATTAATTAGTTGACTCTGGCTAGAGGCCTGTCCAATATTAGGAGAAATACATATTCTAAAGTCGAGAAATTACTTTTTTAGTACAGATGGTGCCTTTTTTAGGCTCTAGTGTGAGAAGTGTGTCATTTTACGTCAGGTCCAAAACTTCGGATGACCACCTGCACTAAAATTACTTTTTTAGTATAGATGGTGCCTTAGTTACGCGCTAGTGCGAGAAGTGGCTCATTTTACGTCAGGTCAAAAACTTTGGAGGGCCATCTGTACTAAAAAACATCGTACGAGACACGTGCAAAAAGAAAATTCGTAACTCGTGTCGATTTAAGACACTCCCTTCGGCCGTGTTTTAAAACATCGTCACTCGTTTCGAATTTCATGTTTTTCGCACTTGATTGTAGTAATTTTATCATGGAAATTTGTAGTAAGTATAAGCTTCGTAGGTGCCTATTTATTAGTTAGCTTACTAATAAACAATGTGTCCAGTTTCCACTAGGGCAAGGTCAGTCATAGCTACCTACTCGTCTTAATTAGAAGGTGAGTCGTTTTTCAGAACATGACCCACCGTTGGCAACCTACCTGCTCTCACCGCGGTAAAAAACAAGTACTAAAGCGCGGAACTATTTGCCAATATATTGGGAAATAATTCTTTAAATATAATACCATAGGCATAGTTTCACGTTGGCGTGATAGACTACGCTTACGTATGAACAACTGAAAGATGAACGTTACACAAGACACCATTCATTAATCAATCATATTTATTTTAGTGTTAAGGAATCGGGAACGTTTGAAAATATCATATTTTTCTGGTTATAGGAATAAGCTTCTTTATGACCGGATTATCTTTATTGGTTCTGATAACTAGGTAAGTATTTAAAAATATATATAGTTCCTAATCGCCGTCATGGGGTTAGGAGTTCTACGAGTATGCTCTTACATACTGCAAATTGAAGATTATGAAAAAAAATCCGTGTATTTACTACTCCTTTCAGCAGTCCCATTCTAAGCCTAAGATGGAAAACCAGGAAATAATTATATTTTTTGAAAAATACCTAATTATCCATAATAATTTTCCTGTTCCGGTCAGAAGGCAGATTAATTCCTATCACCAGAAAAATGATGAGATTTTAAAACGTTCTTACTTTCACAATTACCTTGGTCCGTAGTAAATAGTATGCATGTGTTAGTCATTTTATAAGATGATATTATATTGATGCAAAGACAGCATGCGGCTAAAGAAATATACAATAATATGCGGTAAAAACGTCAATATTTAAGTGAGTCACCAAGAACATTGAGACTGCATCGGCTTGAGCCGATCCATCGAGTATATCGTAGAGATCATTTATCGCAAAGCCGATGTAAAGACTGAGTAGGTATAGTATTGTTATGCTTTTTCTAGGATTTGTACCTATTTATCGGCTTAAGGTGTTTCCAAGACAATAGCGATATTAGCGATACCTGTGGCGATCCAATAGTCATATTAAACGTCATTTGTTTCAGACGGATGCGGCCACCATTAGAATCTACCTGGTTAGTACCTAAAATTAGGAAAATGCATGATTTTTAATAGTCAAATTTCTGGTAGAGTATGTTTATAATTTTAGACCAACTTATTGGTACCTTCTTGTTAGTGAAACTAGTAATCTACCCCTAATTTTCTGTAATCCTTTTTATTAGATCTAGTCTTAATTAATATAATTTATTAGAAAGCGACGTAGTGTCCGTTAGGAAAGTGAAGGCATGTGAAATAAATGGATGTGCCTTGGTGCCACATGTCATGACTTTACGAACCACTTTTTTACCTTATTGAATTGCTGTAAGGTGAAAAATTCAATGTTGATACATCTCTTTGTAGAAACTTTGTAGTCGACTACTTTTAAATGGGACTACAATTTTTTATATTTACCTATGCCAAAATAAGGACACCAAAACTGGTTCTCTAAATTATCACCGGAAGTAGTTCTGCCAAATATCACTTCCTAACAAAACATATCGCAGAATTTCATTTCGCCGTCGCAGATGTATATTTAGTATAAGATGACCTAACCAAACCTAGTTGGAAAATTAAAATTCGGCCAAATGAAAGTTGGAATTGATGTAGTAGTAGTAGTAAATCACTTTCTTGTACACAGAATATGTTACAACACTGCCGTGCAATTCCTAAACCACAGTAACTGCCAATTTTCCGATTTTTGGTTTATTGGTGATCTATAATCAGCAAATCAAAACGCATAATCCCAATCGATCGGTTTTTAATTTGGAAAACTGGAACATGGAAACTCGAAACCCCAAAAGCAGTAAGTGACTAGTTTTTCCTACAAAATGCAATATAAAGCGCAGTAAAATGGTCTACGGCTACGGTTTTTGGGCTGATACTGACTAAAACGCAGTACAGGTGTAGATTTTCATGACTTTGCATGTAAACTCATAGTATCTCGTTTATAAAGTAACTAATTAAAACACAGTATACAATTTTTATGCTAAAAGTGTTGTACTGCGTTTCCAGTTTCATAGATTAATAAGCATAATTACTAGTTAAGATGCAGTAGGAATAAAATAACGATATTTAAAGTGGTACACTACTGTTCAAATAAGTATCGTATTGCCATCTAAACTGCAGTAACAAGTTCATTAAGTACAACACATTATGCTGTATGATGTATTACTTTGAATAGCAATAATACTAGCTAAAGGACAATAGCACCCCAAGGGACAGGGGCAGGGGTAGTTTAGGCAGTATTTTTGTGTTATTTGACTATTTTAACTGCTTTTAGACGTTTATTTTAAGTGGCAAATTCGAGTTACGAGTAGTTCCATCTCGGACCTTCCTTGAAGATAGCTTATAGTGATATCGTTAGAACATCCTGTTTAAGGTAGTAAAATAATTCTTGACCTATTTACAATTGAAAACAACCAAGGTGTCGTCTGTTGATAAACGAGTAAAACACATAAAGGTATTATTACCAGTGATCGGTTTTTTGGATTTCGCGTATAAAAAAAATACGGGTGTGACTATAAAAAAATATTTAACACTTTTGTATTATACACACCAGAGCATGTTTTATGAAACAGAAATATGGCAATATAAATAAAGTTAATTTTTCAAGTTACTATAGGAGACCCGCCGGGGGAATCCAAAAAACCGATCACTGATTATTACCTAATCATTAGGTTCTTAAAAGACAAAAAAATAACCTTCTCTTTAGTTTGTACACATTTAATTTTGCTATGCGAGTTATGGTTCCTAGGTGGCGGTATCATTTTATTAAGCAATGCCTTGCCAACAAATATCATCGTTATGTCATAATATTGTTACATTTGTTCTTTATTGCGGTATGAAGTAGATTATACATATTATGAATTATACGAATACCGCCAATACCGGTCAATAATCGAGTATTTAAAAATTTGTATTTACCTGTTTTGGGATTCGATAAGATTGCTACATACTTTTTGGTTTAAGTTTCTTATACGGTAATTCCAGATGCATTTAACAAATTTCTTTATGTTAGTTTAAATTCAAAGCTAAACATAAAATATGAAAGTAAATTCTGAATCATTTCTTCAATGAATTGCTACATAATATATATGCGGTGTTATTAAATTAGTCACGGATATTTAAGGGACTTTAATTTAACATCAAAACAATTAACTTTCACTAGAAATTAAAAAAAAAAACATTTACCGAACAAAAAAGAACATTATAATTTATTTTCTAAATAATCATCCCATCATCCATCAGTAATATCCTGTCAAGATGTTTATTTAACACTGTCTGTCATGGCCTTATTAAAGGCCTCCACAAACCGGCCGGTGGTTCTAGAATTATGACTAAAGAGGTTTCATTTATTTATCTTATTAACAGGGTGCTTTAACGAACCAAATTTGTTTCCTAGTTTTCTCCAAAAAAACATAACAAAACCTATAACGTGTCATACATAAATATACTCCAGGAGCGGAGTACTATTGTAGTAATAGGTCATAATTGATGACAATTTATTACTTTATAGCGTTTTGTATTATAATAATACAGTATTCTAAAGACTTTTTGATTTATAACTGACACGAAAACGTAAGAAATTATATTTATTAAAATTAATCGTAAAAGTGCTACGCCATAATCAGTCGTGAGCTTACTCATTGAAATCAATGTAAGGTTAAATATAATGTGCCATTTGCTATGATTACAACCGATACTGGTACCTTAAGTTGATTGTTATTTCATTTCTTAAGAAAATGTGGTAATAAACCTTAATTTTTGTCTAATTTTTGTATAATTGACGACAAATCCCAAAATAAACTGCGTTTTCCAGGTAACTTTTAAATCGTTTTTTACATCCTTCTGTGTCTTACATTGACATGAAACTTGATAAGCGTGTTTGTTGTTACAAGTTTTTGTTGTATTTTAATTACTTTATTAAAAAAAACTATATTTTACTGCTGTGAATGAAGTTCGTAGCACGAAAATTCAATCAAAATACTAGTTAAATTACAGTACACTAGTCCCTTTTACTGCAGTTTAACCTGTAAAATGCCGCCTATCTCTAAAAAGCACGCAAAATTTGTGCAGTAAGTGGTAATTTTACTGTGTCTTAATTAGTAATTGTTATATTTTTCCCTGTTTTTAAAAGCGCAGTACAAACACAGAATTTCGAAAAAAACACATATTTCATTTTAGAAAATGTAGAAGCACGTATTTTTTAATTTATCATATTGTATGATTTTAATGCTTCATTTTGGACAAAAAAAAATCTCAATAACTATCAAATCTTGGAAAATATATTACTTTAAAACTGTTTTTTGCTATTATCTCAAAATCGACTTTTGTCAGTTACTGTGGTTTAGGAATTGCACGGCAGAACACAGTTATAAAGAAATGTACCTGTACAAAGGCGAACTTATCCCTATAAGGGATCTCTTCCAGCTAGCCTTTCATGTGTCATTGACTATTTATTCTTCCATAGATTATGATGGGCAGCAGCGTCATCACAGTGGACATACTACTCGTACTGCGAGCCAGTCCGCTTGCCCAGCGTAGCGATTATGGGATTACCTTTTAATGCGTCCATATGCGTAGTCAATAGATGAGGCCTACGTCCAGCAGTAGACGAGATGGGCTGATGATGTGTGGTATGGCAAGTAAATCACCTACGTAAAGCTATGTAGTTGTAATTATATTAGGCGAAATGAAATTCTACGAAAAGGTAACCGAAATAAACAAGAATGCCGGTAGGCGACTATGCCAATGTCAAGCGGACAGATAAATACTGACTAGATAGCGTGCCTTCTCTTGCTTCTGCAGTAACATTTGCCAGCGAAATAAATCCAACCCGTACCAACAGCATTACGTAAATCCTAGCAATTTACAGAAGCTCGTATTCGAGGCGTCAGATCAAATGGACCTTAATGTCTGTGCACTTAGGTTCACTTGTTGCAGATATTTTGCAAATGCGGGAACACAGTGCGGACCGTTTTGTCCATAATTTAAGATTTATTGCGATGGAATCTCATTGACACGCGTGTGGCATCCGCGTAGAATTGCGATGTAACTTTACTAAATAGAACAATTATATTCCAAACTAAGTATACCTATATAGCTTTCTACATGTGTCGTTTGCGCATTTCGCTGACTATTGGTTTTCATCAAATGGCATGAACGTGAGCTTAATTTTAGTCAACTATTTCAGCATCTAGATAAGTATCTACTGTTGAAAAATTGGTTTAGTATATCTGAAAGATGTGTGGCTTTGAATGGGCAAAAACAAAGAAAAGACGGTATTATTCGGATGTAATTATAATTCTTTTTTTTTAAAGATACAACGATAAAATATTGTAATGTAAGGTAACTTGACGGATTTATCAAAATTTTACCTACGTAACCGAAAGGAGTATTACAAAAAATGTGATATAAGTATGTTTCTTATTTCGTTAGGGCATGATAAAAATATAAAGGTACGGCTTTACCAAATTTGATCACAGAACCCCGAGATTGCAATTGGAAAAGTAAAGAGCTATGTTACAAAAATACAAGCTACGTCAAAGCGAATGTCTGACTTTCGAATAGTACACATAATATCGTTCCACTCGTATTCCTCTAAAAGAGATTTCGAAACTTTTTTCAAAACGAAAAACAAATCATATCCGCCTCAACGTCAGTCGATGCAATATGCGGAAAATTCGGGAGGCAGTGTTTGTAAGGTTGCGGACTGGATGTCAGCGGGCAGCGGAGTAGTTTTTTTTTGGTGGGTAAGGGATATTGGAGCTTTACTCCCTTAAGCTCCGGCTCCGGTGTAGATTTGAAAGTGAAAATCGTCAATAATGAATTAACGCATGTAGTTTAATTGCAATTGTTGAGATGATAATATAAACTATTGGTATTACAAAACATTTTTTCTCAAATACTTGTATTTAGTATCTAAAAATGCGATTATAAGAATTGTGAGGACGTTGATTCATTTGAGATTATATCTGCAGTTTAAAATATAAATTTTCGAGCTACCTAATTAAAGTTATTGTAAAAACACAATCAAAATATTAATTAACTAAATATTTTGATTTGTGACTTTATTTTTTCCCCAGTAGTCACACTACTTAGTACTATATAAATTTTAAATATTCCATGTCATATACCAAAGAAAACATGACCAAGATCGCCAACGTCCGAGGTGGGAATCGAACCCACGTGCTTCAGCTTTCGCGGCTGATGCCTGCACTGCTCGGCCACTTATTATATCATTGATATACCACGGTTGGCAACCCTAATTGTACGTAACTACGTATCCTTACAGCCTGTGCCTACAACTCGCTGTCCGTCCATCCGCCCGCTACTTCCAATCCAGCCTAATATAAGGCTATACCAGTATCTCGTCCACTGAAAAACAAACTTTGCATCGAGGATGTATGATCGCGTTTCGAAGACAGCGCTTGGCCTACTACCGCGAAAATCGAAATTCGGAAATTTCGAGGATTTTTCTCTGTCACTCAAACGAAGGCGTCACTAGAGTAAGAGAGACAAATCCAAGAAATTTACGAATTTCGTTTACGCGGCAGGGCCGCTGTTTACGAGCTTCATGGCGTTAGAGAAAAACGCAAATAATGAAAACATTTGTCGTCTCACGGTTGGGGTGAATGAACTCGAAGTGGGGCACTAGTTTCATTTGGTCTTCATTCAACGCAATGTACGTTGCAGCTTAATTTATGACTCGCAGTAATTAGTTGCGTGCATATTACCTTACTATAAATTAATTTCAGCGGCTTACGTTGATGGGCATTTTCTAGAAATATTCAGGTCAGAAATATAAGGTCTACCTACCCAATTAGCAGAGCTGTGGTAAAACATTTTAACTATAATGGAGACGACGAAATAAGGCTGAGTATTCATTTCATTAATCTTACGATTTAAGTAAAAGCGGTTTTGAGCAACAAATTTAAGGTTGAATTAAAATTTAAAAAATTCCCCAATTTACGTGTAACGTTGTTATTTCATGAATGCATGGTTAGTCTCTAGTTTATCCTCGAGATGACATTATATGTTATTTCGTACGTTGAGACAATGACTGAAGATCTGCGACCATATATAACATGGACGACTGGACGTCTACCGCCAGCTCAAAAATGCCCCCAAACCCAATTGTGCCAAGATGGATAGGATAGGACATAGCGCTTTTCTTAATACCACGCATATTTCGGCGCAACATCTTTGACAAACGTTTATAGAATATAGCCAATCAAAACTTTGATGGACCAATCACAACTATTTAAGTTTTTATAGGTTGAATATCAAATTCATTACCGTGATACATTGAAGAGGGATGACACTTTGTCAACACAAATTTGGGACCGTTTTTGAAAGGCAATTTCAGCATGGCGTGCGGATTCCATGTTTTATTTGTTCGTAACTGAAGATGATCACTTGAGATCTGACATTGAAAAAAAAATAATAATATTTCAAAGTATACATAAATTCTACCCATCCTTGCAATTAGTTGTCTTTCATGCATATAAATAAAGAAACAGTTACACGGAATCTATTAAAATGAGTAACTTTGGCATAGGAAAGTATAATTCAAGTTCTTGAGTGACGACTACGCACCAGCCGCCCCAGTGTGGGAAGGCCCCACAAGATGAACCGATGACC
>JALPQI010021152.1:0-19012 GCA_025490895.1 Thaumatotibia leucotreta
AATTCACTGAAAAAAAAATTTACCTGACGCGTATCTCCAACAAAAACCTCCGCGTAACCTCAAAAAAGAGACTTTTGTGCCGGCAACTGCTCATAGATTATACATATTTTTGTACTTACATATTATTGTTCATATTACAATTGTAAATATTTATTGATATATAGACTGTAAGTATCAATCATTATTACTACTGTAGTAACTTGATAGATTTATCAATACATAGATGTAAGGAAATACATAGATTGCGATGGTGGCCTGGTGGTCAGATGTAGGCCTTTCAATCTGGAGGTCCCCAATTCAAGCCCCAGTGTGTACTAATAAGTTATTTGGAAATTATGTATATAATATCATTAGATATTTACTAATTGACTTTCCCTCTTCAAGTATTATTTGTTTTTTTTTTATAAATTTTTACTTCTTTACTTTCAGGATATTTAAACTGATGACAAACTCAACTATACTGTTGTAAACAACAAGAAAACATCTATAACAATCACTCCAAAAACGGTAAGAAGTTTACATTTCTGAATTTAACACTTCGGAAACCACAATTTTGAACAATGACCCAGAAACTAACAGAACCCACTAGGCAGGCAAGGACCTGAATTGCAATACCGCACACCACGATTGCGCCGCTAGGCGGGCACGCGGCTGAAGTCAGCAAGTCCACCTGCACGATGGTTCTAAAATAATGTTCTTATACTATTATCAGTCTTGAAAAAAGATTACAATGTCCCAAAAGAAAAAAAAATAGACTTTCTAACTTTTCTGTTAGTAGCAACCCTGGTGGCAAAGAGGCTGAGCGGCTGGCGGGCGCTTTGGCGTGGCGCGTAGGTTTATGGCTCTTGCACGCCTAGTGGGGCCAGCATATGAGCGAAGTTTACGAGCGCCTACCTGGCGGGTACGCGGTGTCGAATGTGTTAGTGGAAAAGTGCACACATATTCATGCCTTAGGCACTGGTCTCACCGCGAGCTACTAAGCTATGAACTATCGGCTATAAACACGAATAAAAGATACGCACTCCCGTGTAAATAAAATAGACACGGCGATACTCGACAGCAATTAGCTATCAACACCGGGCGAGTATCGCCGTGTCTCTTTTATTTACGCGGGAGTGCGTATCTTTTGTTCGTGTTTATAGCTCATAGTTCATAGCTTAGTAGCTCGCGGTGAGACCAGTGCCTTATATGGGTATCATCTATGGGTTGCTAATACTATGATAATAGTCTACAACACTAATAAACCTGTTTTTATTTTTTCAGCGAGAAATGTCTTCCCAGACCGACATCACTATATCAAATAAATTTGTCATGGCCAAACCTTCAACAAGAAGTGTGCAAGTTTCAGCTGATATTAAGTAAGGAGCAAGTGTGGCAGAGAGTCAACCATCTTCATCAATTGCAAGCCGTTCACCAGCGTCCTCTCTGTATGAGCCCACTAGTCCTTTCTCGTCTAGCTCAACTAAAGAACCCGAAAAAAAAGATCTATCAGGACGTACACATATTTTAAAAGTTATTAAGGAATACCCTAAAACATAAACATAAACCTGCAAAGTAATATAATAAAAATTCAATAATTTATCGTTTTGTTTTATTTTATAAACAACACAAGTAAGTTTTTTCTATAGTATAGATTAATTTTGAAAATACAATCTTACCCTTCGCTATCACATTTTTAGGGTTCCGCAGTAAACGAGCGAACAGCATAGCTCAGTGGCCGTTAGTACTAGAAATTTGCAATGTGGTATACATATTAATTGCGCCGACTATGTAGTGGAATAAAAAGTAGAAAAAAATTTTTTTTCGGGTATCTCCCCTAACAGATAAGTGCATTTCATTTTTTTATTTTTCGGTAATTCTAGTGTGGGGTATCGTTGAATAAGTCTTTCAAAAAGAATAAGGGTCCCAAAAGAAAGTTTTTTTCTCTAAAGTCATTATTTTCGGAGACAACTGCTTCAGTACAAAAAAAATGTCTACATGGATCCATAGGTTAACCCTAAACTTTCATATACAGATACAGTGCCAAGTAAGGGTTAAAAAAATATGAAAAAAAATCATGAATAGTGTCACTCATACAATACCTACTTTAAAATAAACTATATCGAACATAATCGGCCCATAAATCCTACAATGAGCAGGGGCCGACAAGCTCTTGGGCGATTTATTTTAAAAATAATATGATTATTAAGGATACACAAATGTATTATTCGCCTTGAGGGACATATTCAGTCAAATTAATAAGTATGGTAGGATAGCTTTTTTAGCGCCTACCAAAAAAAAAACTTAAAATACATTCCCTACCCTACACACATTCCCTATTGTGTAATAAAAAAGAACCAGGCATTGTATTTACAGTTATTGAAAAGGTTGCTGACACTAAGCAAAGATTGGTTCGGAAAACAAGTAGCAGCACACGGTATGGTATATTTTAAAGTAACAGATTTTTTTAAGACAGTATTTATTTATTCTTATCAAGACTTTAAGATATTGCATTATGTAAAATTTTTGGGTAAACTATGTTTTTCCAAAGTTCTTCTGTGGCAAGTTTCTTGAATCCGCTCGATCAAATCCACTCATGTTAAAAATCAAACGGCAGTTGTTGAAAATCAAAGCGAGGGTCGTCAGAAAGGCAAGAAAACGTAGTCCAAAAAGCAGAGCGTAGGTAGTCACAGGAAGATCCAAACGTTGTCCAAAATATCGTGCAGGGATCATGGACTAGTGCGGCAAGATCAAGAGTCCAAAATTCGTGCTGAGGTCGTTAAAAATATTCTAAAAATCACTGAAACCACCAAATGCAATCGAACGAACAAAACCGTTGAAAGACGTAGTTATTTTTGACAGTGACATATTTGACAACCATCATGTGTTTTTTTTTTAATTTTCAGTAGCGCAAAAGTCGTTTAGCTTGTGAGCCATAAATTAAAAATATTATAAATAATATTAATAATAAATTAATAGTTATAAAAATAAAATAACTGGTTTTTCGTGATCCTTAGGAAGCCTATCATCCAAATAAAATATAATTTACACCACTTCAAAAAACTTGACATACCCAATTGTGTTTGGGGGCATTTTTGAGCTGGCGTTCACGTCGCAGATGAAACACATGACCCGAAACGTTTACTCTTGAATGTAGACAGGTACTCACCACTTTGGCCCCTAGTAGCTGGCACTCCACGGCGGCCCGGAGGCCGCAGGGCCCAGCCCCGATGATGAGCACCTTGTTCTGAGCGCATATCCGGCCCTTCCCGTACACCTTGTGGTTGGCGCGGGCGTCGAACTTCTTGAACAGGGCTTGCGCTTTCCAGGAACTGCTTAGCTTTGCCTGGAAATAAGATGAGGTTATGTCAGCATCATTTTGACAATTGTAGCCTAGTTGGTAGTGACGGTGTTGCCTTAAACAAACACGTGCGAATAGTTCTAGTTATAAAAAGATACAAATTTTATACAAAAAACTAATACTAACTCCCTACCTACTCGTCCACAAGCCCTAATGTTGTTCTTGGCATTGTACCAAGAACACTGGCCGCATTGCCCCTTTGTATGGCCAGGCTGAGCCTTTGGGCAAAGAACGAGCCGGCTCGTTTGTCACCAGACACACGAACAAGTTTTTTTGAAATTTCTTTCACAATTGTTTTAGTGTCTGACGACCACGGGCCAAAGATTTCTACGTTTCTTGTATTATACATGAACCACACCGTTAAAAGTCGAGCGAGCCATCAGCCACCCATCATGTTTGTCAGACTCCGTAGCCTAGTTGGTAGTGACCCTCCCTACGAAGCCGGAGGTTCCGGGTTCGAATCCAGGCGTGGACATTGTGTATTTATTTATCACTAATATTTGTTCCTTGTTCGTTACTGTCTATGTATTTAAGTATACACCCTGGGCTCTTATCACCCGAAAGATTTTGACCACGCATGTTTGATGTAAAACAAACAAAACATGTGTTCTTTTGATTTTTGGCAACAAACAATATTTCATTTTTTGTTTTATATTTTTAAATAAACGTAAATATGTCATTCATAAAACTGGCACTTAAAATAATTAGCTTATATCTAAATTATTTGCATACTTTTAAGACGGGCTGACATTTATTAGGACTGATTGTTAATATTTTCAATGTCCCAATAAGTGACATTCAAACTTGTACGGAGGTGCTATCTATTGGGATTGCCAGCACAAGCACCTGACACTTACTCGTACAATGTAATTGACTAAGAAAATTTAGGTTCATGGGGCCCCAGCGCACACAAATTGTTTGCTGAGATCGCGAAACGTCTGGTTGATGTAACTAAAGACCGAAGAGCTGGCGACTTCCTCGCACAACGCATCAGTATTGCGATACAGCGAGAAAATGCCAGCATCCTCGGTACAATGCCACAAGGATCTTAGATATAGGTTAGGTTAAGAAGATTCGTTAGATTTAATCAATGTACATAAATTGTATTTTAGAAGTTTCGAGCAATTTTGATAATCTCAAACTACAAAATAAAATACTATTTAACGATAATTTATAAACTCCTCTCTCAAAACACATGACAACACGTTACTTTATTTAGATCTATATATGAGCAAAATATCGTGTTTCAAATAAATATTCTCTGTTAACATTGTTACGCACTGGTACTTGCACCTTATAAACACATGATAAAAATAAACAAATAATAAGCACATTCCATGTCTGAATCCAAAAACAGCAGTGAATTGTAAAGGCATCGTCGTAAATATGAATACGGCAGATTGCTTAAAAGGAAATATATAATTAACTAATGAAATATACTACAAGTAAAATTCGCTTGGCATGCAAAGCTCAGCCTACATATGTATTCACGGCCAATAATATAACTAATATAAGAACGTAACACCAAGTAGCAAGAATCATATTTGTTAACATATTTTCCGCACGGCCAAAAGTAGTAAAGTAACAGCGAATCCTACGCAAACTACATTTTAGAAGACTATAATTTACTATAATAGTTTCATAGGCAGTAGCGTCGTCATAGTGGTCACTACTGCGATGGCCAACTAGCAATGTAGTTGCAAAACATTTTCAAAATTGTGGGAATATACTAGGAAATTTCCGAGAATTTGCATGAGAATTTAAGAGTTAGTTATCATTGAGAATGTTTCCAAGAGAACTTATAAAAAATCCGGGCTCAGTTACATGTATGGAGGGCCCCCACTCCAATGGTTTTTTTACAATTTAGTATCATAATCCTGTAGCGGTTCATACCACACATATCCTTACCAAATTTCGTTACTGTAGCATTTATAGTTTCCGAGTAAATCGGCTGCGACAGACGGACAAACGGACATGACGAATTTATAAGGGTTCCGTTTTTGCCATTTTGGCTACGCAACCCTAAAAAGGCCTTAGTTCCCGCTTTCCATCAGGTGGGCTGAGAGCTCAGTCGTCTACCTTCGTCACATAAAAAAAGAGACGGGGCGGTGAAGTTTTCGTAGCTACTATAAAACATACTTGTTTTTTTAATACAGTGGGGCAAGCGGCATATGATATGATTCATAACATAATCTAAAGTACTTAATTACTAAATATTATAAATCGCAGCAATTAAATTATACAATTACCTAGTTAAACGATACGGCTTAGTAAGCATAATATTATGAAATATGTTTTTATAATGAAATGAAAGTACATACGCAATTCGCAACGCAATCATCGCAATTCTAGATTACAAAAACGGTACTTATTTACATTTATTTTGTTTTTTTTTTCATAAAAGCCCGCTTGGTGGTAAAATGCGTGCATTTATTCTGATCGTTTCAATAACTATTAATGTTTCCATTTACGGAGACACCTCACGGCACGACACATACATAAATCACATAATAATAGTACTTAAATGCAAAGTAAATGTAATTAAAGTCCATTCATCCTTAGTTGTCTTATTTATTAAACAACTTTCTAACCTAAAGGAACGTTTTTTGTTGTAAACTGCTGTTTCCTTGATTAAAAAGCAATTGACTAATCACTACGGACGGACTGCACAAATACGGACTCAGGTATTTTGGTATAGGAAAATATGGCAGTTTACAACAGAAAACGTGTACTTTTAGGTTAGAAAGTTGTTGATAAGACAGCTAAGGATAAATGGACTTTAAATGAGATATGACGTTTTTACATGACGTGTGTCAGTGCAGCAATCGTAAAAAGCAAAACAGATAGCTTAGCGGCTTAGCGTGCCAACACTTTCGCTTCATTGCAGTTAAACACTTGGTAACAATAGCGTTGACATTTCATCTGATGAACTCTGTTTAATTTTGCCTGTTTGGCCGTGTAGTGACGGTAGTAAAGATTACATTTGTCACCATCCCAACATCTGCGCGTGTCGTAAGAGTCGACTAATGGAAATGTCACTATTCTTTGATAGAAAATTTATGACACATTACTGCGATCGCCAATCCGCTTACCTCCTAATGCATATATACGAATAGAATACATTTGTTACCACCCCAACTCTTCCCGTGGGTGTCGTAAGAGTCGGCTAAGGGATTGAAGTGTCACTGACCATTTATTTATCGAAGATTTGATGATGGGCAGCAGCATCATGAAATTCATGAATACTGTCAACCAGCGGCATTTACCAACTAATGCCAGTCTACTAGTACCAGCACCAGTACTAGGCTATGAATCCTAGTTGGTAGTGACCCTGCCTACGAAGCTGGAGGTTCCGGGTTCGAATCCCGGCGAGGGCATTATTTGTGTATTTATTTATGACAAATATCTGTTCCTTGGTCATGGCTGTCTATGTGTTCTAGTATCTACGAGTATATGTATCTATTTATTATATATATCGTCGCCTGGTACCCACAAGCCTTAATTGAGCTTACTGTGGGACTAGGTCGATTTGTGAAAGATGTCCCAAGATATTTATTTATTTATTATTATTATTTATAATACAATGCGTCCATACGCATAGATTAATGAGAAGCGGTTGTCCAGCGGTGCACTGATAATTATTGATGTAATGTGAGGTTCTATAGATTGCAAACAGACACTGTACAGGTGCGGTTAAACTAAAAGAGCATTCGCTTGCACCTTAAGGTGCGTTTAAACCAAAAGAGCATTCGCTGTTCTAGCGCCCGTTCTAAGAAATCAACCAATCACGTTTTGTGTACCGATCGAATTTCGTAGAGTAGGGGGTTAGAACAGCGAATGCTCTTTTGGTCTACATGCACCTTTACGAGGAATACGAATATGTGAGTGCATGTTCAGATATTTTTGATAACCGCGGACTATACACCGTGTGTTGAAGCTTATTTAGGTCAAAAATAAAAAATTTCTTGAAGAAACTAGTATCTTAACTGTTACTGTTATTAAGTTTGTAAAATATTTTTCTCAAACTTGCTACGGAATGTTGATGTTACTTACTTTAAATTAAGCCCGGAAATACTATGTATCCGGTGTCATATGCTAAGATGATATGTAAAGAGATTTCATGTATTTATTTCACACCTAGGACTGCAAACAAACTGTCTTTTGTTTTGAAACGTCAAATTGTGACACTAGGTCTTGACATTCAGCCACAGAAAAAAAAAATAACTTAAGAACTAATGTCCTATACCAACAGGTAAAAGGATACCTCAAACAGATTTAAAAAAAAAGTTAGGCGCGAATGTTTTTTTTTTAATGTTGTACGATACTGTACTATTGGTTTATTTACAAATCAAATAGTATGGTTCGGTGAAATCAGTTTGTTTTATTTCATGGCAAGTTTGAGAAAAGCACTATACAAATCTCGGCGAGAAACAGGGTTACAGGCCGCGTATTCCTATCTGGCCTCAGTTCCTTCGGCCAGATATATCTACTTGGCCTGTAACCCTTCGTTTCCCGTCCTCTATAGTAATGTACTAATAAAAATGTCTATAAATATCTTTTTTTATGTAATAAATTATTTAATGCATGTTATTTTGATAAGATGTATTATTATACTTTTTTGAAAAACAAAGTCCACCTGAGTTTCTTACTGGTTCTTCTCAGGAACGGTGTAGGGTTAGAACCAGTAGTAGATTTTTTTTCTCTCTTGATAGTGTCAGACGATTCGAAAATGCTTATTAATAAGCTTACTGGAATAAAGAATAGTTTGACTTTGACTTTAAAAAAATAAGTTTAGTGACTGAACAAGTGTACTACAACCTTTATTACATCCTAATGTTACTTATTTTGACGTATGCCGTCAGTCACCTGAGATCTTATTCTTAAGGTTCTCTCACACTTGCCATTATAATTATTACATATAAAACGAAAAAAAAGTTTTTTTACTAAATTAACAAAAGCCGATATACCAGGCAACTTCTATTAATGTGTGAATGGGCTTACAGTAGAAGATGCCCAGGATCGCGCAAAGTGGAGGAAATGTAGCAGAAAAGCGGACCCTGGCAAAGGCCGGGATAACGCTAGGTAGAAGAAGAATGGCCCAAGTAACCTGTCCAATTTAACCTACGAACAAATAAAACATGGAAGCCGCACGCCACATTAAATTGCCTTTCAAAAACGGTCCTGAGTTTTAGTTGACAAATGTCACCCCCTCTTTAATGCGTCACGGTAATGAATTTCAATGTCAACCTATAAAAACTTAAACCGCCATTTAAAAATAGTTGTGATTGGTCCATCAAAGTTTTGATTGGCTATATTCTATAAGCATTTGTCAAAGATGTTGCGTCGACATATGCGCGGTGTTAAGAAAAGCTCTATGGCATCATGCCCATCTTGGCACAATTGAACAATTGTTTTTGGGGGCATTTTTGAGCTGGCGTTAGACGTCCATGTTATATATGGTCGCAGAACTCGCAGATAGTATATTAGAAGCCAACTGCAAATCATAAACAATACAACAAACATGCCGAACCCAGCACGCAACAGAGATGTGATAAAACGTATGTAAATCGAGCCGCTACCACGCACGGTGGGCGCCGTCGGGATTCGAACCTTACTACCCAGGTAATAGCGGCTGCCCACGCAGCCATTATAAAGTTAAACGGTGCATAGTTGAATAATTAGCTGCTAGTACTTTTCTCTCGTTTAAGCTGAGGGCACACTTTCCGTGCAATATAAATATTAGTACATTGTGCATCAAGGGAGGTATATAAGTACAGAATCACTAACGAGAGTGTTAGAAGCCCGACGCCGTTAGCCGGAGGGCTTTTATGACTCGAGTTAGTATTCCGCTTACCGACCGTGATGCATACAATGTTTTTCATCACACTTGCTGACAAAAAATAAGTTTTTAGACATGAATATTTATTAAATGACGTACTGACATTTCTATTAGTACCTAGGGAATTTCACTTTTCTATTACTCCCTCTACGCACACAAGCAATGGCGCGCTTAGACAGCAAGTGTGATGAAAAAATACATAGATATGGATTATAAAGCATAATTTTGACAGCCTCCGTAGCCTAGTGGGTAGTGACCCTGCCTACGAAGCGCGAGGTTCCGAGTTCGAATCCCGACGAGGTCATTATTTCTGTATTTATTTATCACAAATATTTGTTCCTTGGTCATGACTGTCTATGTATTTAAGTATCTATATGTATCCTATCTAAGGTCCGACCGAGATCTCGGTCTCGGTCTCAGCATTCTCGGTCAAAAATCGAGCCGAGATATCCCTCCCGGCTCTCGGCCAAAAATGGCCGGGACTTTCGGCCGTGGCTGAGATTCGTAATGAGCTGTAATTGGCGCGCTTGACGCCATCTCGCGAACTTACTGCGATTTTATTGGTTTCATATTGACATGAACTGACTTCAATTTCACTTTAAAATGAACGGAAGGAATAATTTAGAGTAAGCCACCCCTATCATACTATCGATAAAAATACCTAAAATTCTAATACCAGTTTTGGGGTACCTACATTAAAAAAATGCATGATATCATAACATCTATTATAGTTTACAATATTAACACCAAACAGTTTTTTTTTAATTTAGTACTTAATTTTCGTTACAAACCTGACTGCAACTAAGCATTTTTAATCTGACACTAATTGAGTGTCCCTAAAAGTGAATAATCACCAAATTCAAAATATAATAACAACCTACTTCAGCCGATTTCTTCAAGATCTTATCATCTGTGGTTTCCAATCATCAAATCCTACTTTCTGAATGCAAATTATTGTAAATGAATGAAAATTACCAAAAGCGCCATACATGTACCTATAACAATTGTGAGATCCCTCGATTTCTCCAAGATCCCATCATCAGACCCCAACTTGGTGGCAACGGGACCATCTCGGGGTTATACACGTTAAATCCCAAAAATATTTTTAAATCGGTTCATGATTCTCGGAGATATCGGGTAATATACATACAACAAAAAAAAAAGTCGGATTGAGTGAGTACCTCCTCCTTTTTTAAAGTCGTTTAAAAAGCTCAAAAACACATAGGACGGTGTTTCTATGCGATTTTTTTACACGTTTTTATTGTTCATTACCATCACCACTTTATTTTCCATTTTATAAAAGCAAACGAACGTCAGCCTCTGTAGCCTAGTTGGTAGTGACCCTGCCTACGAAGCTGGAGGTTCCGGGTTCGAATCCCGGCGAGGGCATTCTTTGTGTATTTATTTATCACAAATGTTTGTTCCTTGGTCATGGCTGTATATGTATCTAAGTATCTATACGTATGTATCTATTATATATATCGTCGCCTGGTACCCACAACACAAGCCTTAATTGAGCTTACCGTGGGACTAGGTTGATTTGTGTAAGATGTCCCAAGATATTTATTTATTTATTTATTT
The DNA here is from genome assembly GCA_025490895.1 of Thaumatotibia leucotreta. Lineage (NCBI taxonomy): Eukaryota > Metazoa > Arthropoda > Insecta > Lepidoptera > Tortricidae > Thaumatotibia > Thaumatotibia leucotreta. Next base: position 10,761 of record JALPQI010021152.1, read on the forward strand.
AAACGACACTATTATACCAGAATAGCAGACAAACATGCGTCTGCTACAAGATAACCGAAAATGACTCCACTATTTATACGTAGTTCGTCAATAATTTGGGAATTTTGGTAGACTTGATTGGTGCGACAGAATAATCGCATAGCCAGGAACTACCCAGGAACGTAGCACAACACTAGTGGAAAGTTTCCCTACGAGCTATATAAAGTAGAACAGTGTACATAGCACTTTACATCTGTTTTGCCTCTGCCCACTTCCAGTTTTGACGTCACCGCTACCGGCCGCGCGAATAAACCCCTTACGTAAGCAGACACAGGGGCGAGAACGGCGTGAGAGTGCCTTCGGACTATTTAATGTACAATTGAATCGATACTAGAGATTTGCGAACGAAATCAGAATGAACAGATATAGATAGTGTTAGTTATAAGAAAAGTGTAGTACAATTTATAACAAATACCTTGAGTGATGTCACTCAGCGCCGGTGTTATTTTTGTTAAATTAGTAAATCATTTGCACCAATTTTTGTACATGTCAATCATCGTCTCAACATGGCGTTAGTAACATTATTCAAACAAACATTTCGTTGAGTTACAATTATTCATTCGCAAAGGTTATATAAGCTTGGTTTTATTTAATTCTGTCTCTTTTTTGGCTGTTGAACTTTAAACAATTGGTGTTTATCAATTAAAGTCGTGCTTTTAAGTATTCTTCCAGTTTTATCTTTTAATAATAGTTCCACGAGAGTTGAGGTCACGCACTCAACATGTCATGTAAACACACGGGGAATTTGAAATTAGTGTTATTTTTTCGTACTGACAGCAAACCCAATTGCAACTGTAAGATTGACCAAAAAGTTTGTTCAAGGGATTTGCTTCAATATTTTGACGCAAGACATTCATTAATTCACTGCATTTTTTGCTACTCTCTTATTCTGCATGCTATTCTCCATACTGGCAACGCCGTTAAAAATACCTTTTGTACTGAGTAACAATTAGAAAATATGTTTTTTTCAATTGGTAATAATTCTGAACTTTTACCCAGAAAAGTTTATATCACATTATAGTTTATACTAAATGTGGTCAGGAATGTACTGTTAAAATCGGTTGGGTTTAAACAGGCCACGGTGTATAAAAATGCTGAAAAATATGTCCCAGTGCACTTTAATTCTGTGTAATAAGAACGTCGTAACATATAAATTATAAGAGGATTCTTCAGATAAGTACTTATTGCACTTGACTGTACATACCAAACAATGTGTATTTGGGACTAAAATACCAACAAAACAATAATTGTTATTAGGTTATTACCAAAAATGCATAGAATTTCCGAAAACAGGCGCTATCCTGTTTATCGTAAATGTTTGCATTCATTCATACCGTCACCCTCAGACAGAACGGAGCGGACATGGTGGTCAAAAATATCTGAACATGCACTCAAACACTCAAAAATAGAGGCATAAAATAGTAGTTAATAGCCAAGATGCCAATCGCTAAAGGCTCGACCATGACATTGGTCTAAAGGAACGAGCATTCGCTATTCTAACCCCCTACTCTACGAAATTCGATCGTTACACAAAACGTGATTCGTTGATTTCGTAGAGTGGGGGATAGAATAGCGAATGCTCGTTTGGTCTGAATGCACCTTAAGGCGACCGGCGGCGAGCGAATCCATGAGTTGGAGCGGGATGCCGATATGGGTACTCTCTCTCGCACGTATGGTTTTCCGGTAAGCCGGTTGCCTTAGTCCAATGTCGTGGCCGGGCCATTAATTATGCCGCGGTCAGGACATTGGTCTGGCTTAGCGGAAATCCATACGTGCGACAGGGAGTAACCATATCGGCATCCCGCTCCAACTCATGGATTCGCTCGCCGCCGGTCGCCTTAGACCAATGTCGTGGCCGGACCTTATAGGTGCATTTAGACAAAACGAGCATTCGCTCATTCTATCCTCCACTCTACGAAATTCGTTCGTTACACAAAACGTGTTTCGTCGAAATTGCATTTAGATCAAAAAAATTCAGATAAAAATCGTTGATTTCGTAGAGTGGAGGATAGAATCCGCGAATGCTCGTTTATTCTAAATGCACCTTAAGAATACACGGTGCCCATGAGGATGGGGAAAAATGTAAACAGCGTATTCCTGGTCCTTGTTTAAGACTTAAATGGTATAATATGTATACTTTTTTGGATTTCGCCTAGTTTCTATTTGCCACGAATAAATTATTTGTATTTGTATTTATTTCAGAGTTATTACCAATTGAAAAAAAAATCTTATTGTTACCGAGTACAAAACGCTTTTTATGGCGTTGTTGCCATTATGGAGACTAGTCTCACTAACCTCATTAATAGATGGCAAAAAGTGAGAAATAAAAAAAAACAAAATGCGGTTTTTAAATTAAAAAACTAATTTAAAGAAAACTAATTTAAAGTGCTAGTTCTATGAATAACATTTACTTTTTATATGAGAATACATTAAAAAAAATGTTAAAATTTCCTCATTTGTATTAAATTTCTCCTTTCTTTTGGCCTCAGAAATGCGTGATTAAAATTATTCCGTTTCCTCGTGGGCATCTTGCATAAATATTCCTCGTAGATAAACATAATGATTTATACATAAACATGATTTATTGATTAAAAGCGCTATTTCCGTTGAAAGTATGCCCATTGTTAATTATTGTTCTGACCTTTTGATACCAAAGACAAGCACATACCTTGGAAATCTTAAACAGACAAATACTGCGACCATATATAACACGGACGTCTAAAGCCAGCATAAAAATGCCCCCAATAATAATTATTCAATTGTGCCAAGATGGGCAGGACCTAGCGTTTTTCTTAACACCGCGCATATTTCGGCGCAACATCTTTGACAAATGTTTATTGAATACAGCCAATCAAAACTTTGACGGACCGATCACAACAATTTTTAAATGGTGGTTTAAATTTGAGAGGGTGAAACTTGTCAACTAGGCACTAAACTAAATAGCTTGCAATTCGAATATTCGAACATTTCGAATAGTCGGTCCATCTTAGTATTCGAATTATAAGATTGAATAAATAAAGAAATTAAATTTTAGTCACTATACAGCAACAATTATAAAGTTTTACGTCACAATTCGCATCAATGCTATTGCAGAAAACCAATTTAAAGGGTCCACGGAAAAGACATGTCCAGTGCTTAAAAAAATCAGGGCAAATTCACACCTTGTTCCGTTAAAAGTAAGGTGGTTTTTCCTTCTGTAATTTGAATTGACTAGACATATTCTTTCCGTGGACCCTTAATTTGGGGACTTTTTATGAAGTTACGTTAAATACTGGTACAGTCAACAAAAAATACGGTTTAGCACTTTTCGACTCTATTCAATGGTAATAAAGTCGAAAAATGGTAGACCAATTTTTTTGTTGTCTGTACACACTCTAGTAAAACAAGGTTACCCAAAATGAACTAAGCGGACAGTTAAGATACCTGCATGCTACTAAGCTACGGAGGACTTATAATTGAACTAAACAGTATACCTAATACCGGGTCACCCTGTATAACCGGCAGTATCTGGAGCGGAAAATAAGTAATTGATGCAAAAAGTAGAAAGTACAAAGTAAACGGCGGCCGGAAAACATAATGCGCGTAAATTACGAGGTTTGATTAACGAAGATACAATCATGACGTAACTTTTAATTATCGTTTCAAGCGTTTTACGTTCAACCAGAATTAGAACTTTGCTGGTGGTAGGACCTCGTGCAGGGTCCGCCCGGATAGCTACCACCGTATTACCCGTTAACCTGCCGCTAAATAGCAGTGTTTCCAATGCTGTTTCGGTTTGGGGGTAAGATGAAGACAAGCCGGTGTAATAGGGATAAAATAAATTATTTGACATTATGCACGACATAATACACGAAGAAATCATTACTAAGATGTAGATTTCAGTAATACAGAACTTTTATTTAATAAATTGAAAAGAACTTAAAAGAGTAGGCAGTACTCAAACGTGACGTCACTTCTGAGTATTTCATATAAAATTCCATAGTGGTGATCGTTCAGACAGCTCGAAAAAAGATGCTTAAAATTTGACTTGCCAGTCATCATGCATGTTACTGGCATAGATAGAGGCAATCGATCTAAGTCCTCGGGGTAGGCAGCGCATAGGCGATTTTTTATCACTATGTCCATGGGCTGCTTTCCATCAGGTGGGCTGAGAGCTCAGTTGTCCACCTTCGTCACATAAAAAAATAAAATAAATAATATTTCCAGACACAATGTCTCTTAAGGTCGATTTAGACTGCTCATTCTATACCCCACTCTACGAAATCAAGGAATTTCGACGAATCGCGTTTTGTGTAACGAACGAATTTCGTAATGGGGATAGAATTAAGCATTCGCTCGTTTGGTCTAAATCCACCTTAAGGCAAAATCGGAATTGAAGTGCACAAGTGCACATTTGCACAAGGTAGGTAACAATACACACTCAACTAACTGAGCCTGACCCTAGGCCACTATAGAACCTTGTCACTATGACAAATATTAAGAGATTTTATACAAACTGATTTATGGCGTCACTTTGATATAATTCCTGAGTGTTTATAAACGGGTTACTCACATAATTTAAGTCGATCGATAATTGCTCGACATGTTTCGATCCATTTAGAGGATCTTCATCATGGACCCGGTCATAAGTCGTTTCATGGATGAAACCAGTTTGATAAATATTGAAATATGTTCGAGTCTCACGTTAGTTATAATTGTCAAATTCCTGAGTGGTTTAAGGTTCCAATTTCCTTAATAATTACGCTATTCTGCAATCGTATACGATAAGCGATAAGTAATAAATAAATAAATATCTTGGTACATCTTACACAATTCGACCTAGTCCCACAGTCCCGCGGTAAGTTCAATTAAGGCTTGTGATGTGGATACCAGGCGACGATATATATAATAGATATTTAAATACATAAATAGCTATGACCAAAGAACAAATATTTGTGACAAATAAATACACAAAGAATGCCCTCGCCGGATTTCGAACCCGGAACCTCCAACTTCGTAGGCAGGGTCACTACCAACTAGGCTACGGAGGCTGACAAATGTATGAGAATGACAGATTCCATACATCATTATGGTCACGTGACTTATCGTTTATCGTATATGATGGCAGGCCTTAAATTTCGTGAAAAAGCACTCCTCAGTTATTATTGCGTGGATTCTGGCACAACAATCGAGGGAAAGGGAATGGACAGCGCCCCACAAACCAAGTAACCTACAGAGCGATCGTAAGTTTTAGAATAATGGCGGCCTCGGAGGACCAGCGGGACTTGACCTATTTCGCAGACGTAGGAGTTTTTGTGTTACGAATAAATGAAGGTTTTCTCGAAAACGTCTGCCACTAGTATATTACCACAATTATCTAGCCCTAAAGAAAAATTAACTTATTTTGAATTTTTTATATTTACTTTGTTTTTATACAAAACATTTAAACACGAAACTAAAGGCGCTCTGAGAATTTAGATAAGTTTCTGGACTTGACGCCTCAGTGCTACCGCCCTGGTGGTGGACCTCATCAATCGATTGTCCTATGATGGGGGATTCTGTGAGCACGTTGTGTGGGGATCCAGTTTAACGTCTAGATCTTCTATTTACTGTATTATTTGTAGCATTAAGTAAATGGATTTTCTTTCTATGAACTTCCCAAAGAGGAAGTTACAGAAGGACTAGCATTGCAGGAGGTTATAATAATAAATATCTTGGGACATCTTACACCAATCGACCTAGACCCACGTAAGTTATGGTTTTTCTTTCTATGAACTTCCCAAAGAGGAAGTTAATGCTAGTCCTTGCATTGCAGGAGTTTATAATAATAAATATCTTGGAACATCTTACACAAATCGACCTAGTCCCACGTAAGTCAGGTGGCCAGTTCCTGCGATATAAGGACGTTGTCAAACGCCACCTCACCGGGTGCAACATCCCAAGCGAGGGTTGGGAAGAGCTTGCTCACAGACTTATGGCGCAGTTCTGTTCATGAGGCCGTTGTTAATTTTGAGAAGCGTCGCTTGGAAGTCGATGCTAAACATCTCAACAGAAAAACCCGTCCGTCTTCTGTACCTACAGAACCTTTAAAAGCAAATTCGGTTTTGCAAGCCACATCCGTGCTCATGACCGGCGCTCGTGATGATCGTTGTAACGCTCGGGATCTCCAACGAGCGTTGCTCTTCCAGCCGCCAGATGGCTGACACCAGCAGCTCTCTCTCTCGACCCAGCGGGGCCCTGCCCGGGCGCTCTCGCTGGGTCACCATTTTCTCTCTCCCTTAGCAGCAGACTCTCAACAACGAGCCGGCACTGCCGCTAGCGACGCACCGAGCACCAGCCTTTCTCTCTCTTTCCATCTGTCTTCCATTTTAGATCTCCGATCGGACTGTGCCTTGCCTTGCCGCATTATCATCACCAAAATCATTTCTCTCGCCATGCTCATGGAAAATTTTCATTCAACAGCCTCTCAACAGTCAACACCGTCCCCAAATGGTGCAACGACCGTCCCACCATCGTGGGACCACCCGGCCATAGCTGCAGTAGCGGAAACGCGTGAGCAGCCACACATACACCAGGAGTATCGTTTGTATATCTGATTTGTTCAGCCCACACTCGTGAAGCCGCAGCAATGCTCCAAGCTGGCGGGTTGCCAAGCTGCAGTTCGCGAAAATTGCTATTTTCTGATTACGGGCTTTGTTTTAGGGGCAAATACTCCAGTGCGGAAGTTTGCGCCAGGCTAGCCAAGGTTTTATACGTCGTAGACTGTTTTAAAGGTATATTTATTTGTTTAACAAAGGAGATAACAGAAACGAACATAATGGATACAAACTACGATGTAAATACAGCATCTGTGAAAATTTCAACTATTTAACTATTGCGAGTGACAGACGGACAGAGGAGCCTTAGTACAGGTAAATTCACGAAAGCTGGCACGAATGGATCGAGTAAGTGACAGCAAGTATCTATGTGTGGATGTCTTAATGACAGTAGATACAGCAGTGTTATTCACTAAGGAAACCGCCTTGCTGTCAGCGCTGTGTCAGCGCTGCGGCAGCGTCGAGCGTAAAAATGGTATTCACTAATGTACTTTAAACGACACTAGTGCTCGGCGACGAATGCGGCGTGAGCTGGAACTACACTGCGTCGAGAGCTAGACGTTTAATGTACGAACTTCGTATTCTATATATATAAAGTGTTGTCCACTTTTAAAATCAAGTGTTGTATACACTTTTTTCAAAAACAATTTTAAGGGCGGAAAATATTAATTTAAATCACATTTATTTATTTATTATTATAATTTTTTCCTTTTTTTTTTTTTTTCTCGGTCAGTTGGCTAACCACTCGCTGGCGTGTGTGTCGGCACTCTTTTTAGTTTTAAGTTTAGTTTGTAAGATTTTAGTGTTACTGTTTTAGTTTAAGTTGGGTCCCCACTGAAAACCAGCGCCATGGTTTACCGTGGCAACATGCTGAGTGGAGATCCCTTTTAACGTCTAAGCTCTGTTATTTTTTGTGTGTTTTATCTACTGTATTTGTGGCGTTAAATAAATGTATTTTCTTTCTTTCTTTCTTTCTATTCTCTAATGAAAAACAGCGACGAACTCGCCAACAACCTCGCTCACAGCCTCGATTCCTAATGTCAAATAAAACAGCTAGGATTTTAGACAAAGCTGTCTCGACGTCGAGCTCGTTGACGAACGCAGCGTCGAATGTGTGAATAAGAGAATAGCATAGCAGGTTGGTATAGGACGACCACATACACACAATGATAGATGTCATTGATTTCATTCATTCCATTCGTGCCAGCTTTAGTGAATTTACCTGTAATAGGGTCCGGTTTTACCCTTTGGGTACGGATCCCCAAAAATTGTGAGTTACTGGTTACTACAGAGGCCGGGACAGAACGGATTGCCGGACGAAAGCATAACATCAATATTCAATTGTATGGTTAATAACATTAATATAATCTTGGGAATTTCTCGCACAAAGCAACCTAGTTCCGCGGTCATATCAATTAATGTGATACCAAGTGACGATATAATTATGGACGGTGGAAAAAACGAATGCCACATGGATGGCAACTAATTTAAATTACAAATAATTACGTTACAAATCTGACATCGAAGTTAACTTTTTTGTGAGAGTTAAGCTGATTGGGTGTCCCTAGAAGTGAAAATGCCCAAATAGCACCTTTTGTGTAAGGGACACTTTCTTTTGTTTTTAAAATTTTGTGATTT
>JALPQI010021153.1:0-20254 GCA_025490895.1 Thaumatotibia leucotreta
AATAAGAAATAAATACAGATTAAAATATCGCATTGGACGATGTATCTAATCTTTATAAACATTATGTTATCCGTCGCGCCCTTGTTAGCGCGAAAATACCGGCCGTCCTAGAGCCCAACGGTCTGGCCAGGGACGACGGCAAGAGGCCTGACGGAATGACTCTGGTACCCTGGAGCATGGGCCGGCCGCTAGTTTGGGACGCCACCTGCGTTGACACTCTGGCGCCGTCCCATGTTTCGGTCACCGGCGTTGCTGCTGGCGCCGCGGCATCATTAGCCGAAAGTCTCAAGCGCCGCAAATATGCTGCTTTAGGAACCAGATACATATTTGCGGCGTTTGGTGTGGAGACCTTGGGGCCATGGGGGCCAAGTGCACATGGACTTTTTAAAGATCTAGCGGCTCGCCTAAGAGAGACCTCAGGCGACCAGAGGGCTGGCCAGTACCTTGCACGGCGTTTAAGTATAGCTATACAACGGGGGAATGCGGCCAGCCTTCTGGGTACCTTGCCCACTGACGGCGATTTAGGCCAATTTTTTATTTATAGGTAGTTAAGTCCTTATATTGTTTGTTTTCATTTTATGTCGTTTAATAATAAATTAGAAAACTTTTTTCTTACTTTCGTGTCGGATCTGGTTTGTAAATAATAAACTACAGAATGTCAATTATAAACATATATTTGAATATGAACAAAGCAATTTATTAACGACATTATCTTAATTGTGGCTGGGAATCACATGAACAAATAATTATTTAGACGGTTGTACCCTTAATAAATATAATGTTATCAGCCGTTTCCGCGATGGTCACATATTTAAATAAAACAATTTTAACCTTTGACAACGGTTATTGTAAAAGGCTCAAAATAATATAATACGCGATATAATCTATTTATATTGTAAATAAATAAAATAATAAATAAATAAATAAATATCTTGGGACATCTTACACAAATCAACCTAGTCCCACGGTAAGCTCAATTAAGGCTTGTGATGTGGGTACTAGGCGACGATATATATAATAGATAGATACATATACGGCGATTTAGGCCAATTTTTTTATTTATAGGTAGTTAAGTTAAGTCCTTATATTGTTTGTTTTCATCAGCGACGGAATATTACATAGACGAAGCTTTACATACAAAAATGCCTTTAAATAATGGCCCCAGCCCCATTGACACTGACTGCTATCCCCTCTCCATAAATATGTCCGCGCACCTTAAAATTATATCCAATACACAATTACGCGCTATTAAAAAAAAGTTGTGATTGGTTAATAAAAGTTTTGAATAGTTTTGATTCGGTAAGACAGACTTGTATGCGTCAAACCTCTTGCGCGGCGTTACAATATTATGACGTTGTCAAACCTTACAGGGATGATATTATGCAAGATGGAACCAATTCATATAAATATTATTTCGACCCGCATTTTTTGTTGAGATTATGCACGTCCATAATAAACAATAAGGTGTATCCGTAATAAAGTATTTTTCAACACACTTGCTCGTAACGTAGGTATTATTGAACCGCTATTAGGCTCATAATCCAAGATATTAAACACGCGTGCTTTTTCATTACGTTATTGTTCTAGTGCGGTAATATCATAACCCGACCAAGTATATTTGCCAACATTTGCAAGTATTATGTCATGTAGATGAAGCATTCGAATTTAGTCAAATTATGTTTATTTTTTAAATTGACCAAAGAGTTGACATGTGGCAAAAATAGCGGAACCCAGAATATTTTTACAAAATATGTACTATCAATTTTCGTAAATAAACAAATAAAATATTTTTCATCATACTTGCTGTCTAAGCGCGCCATTGCTTGCGCGCGTAGCGGGATTAATAGAAAAGTGATATTCCCTAGGGAGTAATAGAAATGTCAGTACGTCATTTATTAATATTATGTCTTAAAACTTATTTTTTTGTCGGCAAGTGTGATGAAAATCATTATAATGCATCAAGGGAGGTATAGTTCGGGAAATATTATTTGACCGACTCTTATCTTACTTACGACCTTTTGTTTGGCATCATTAACAATAGAAAAGTGCTAGACTGCTGATTGTCTAGTAAGTATTAACGCAAAACAAAAGGTCGTAAGTAGGATAACAGTCGGTCAAATGATATTTCCCGAACTATAAGTAAGCCCGACGCCGTTAGGCGGAGGGCTTTTATGACTCGAGTTAGTTTTCCGCTTACCTACCGTACTATAGATTGTGCATCCAAATTATCAAGTAATTATATTAAATGTAGAGTTATCGTATTTTTATTTTATGGGCATTTTGACTTCTAGGGCTACCCAATTAGCTTAACTCTCACAAAAAAGTTAACTTTGATGTCAGTTTTGTTTCGACAATTAAGCATGAAATATTTACGTAAATCAAATCAAGTGAAAATGCCCTTATCATAATCGTTAACGATTCGCAGTTTTTTTTATACTGGCTGTTTGTCGATAGGATTGCTGCCTTACAAATTTGCCCACGTCTAAAAATTCCTTAGTTATGCGCCCGCCTTTTAAAAGTTACCATTGTATTTGTTATTCGGAGTGGAGTGAATTTCAATTGTATGTTGCGTTTATTTATTATTGTTGTGTTTACTGTTATTACTTTTATGGTGCTTTTATGTGAATTGTGAACTTCAAGTATGAACAAGAAAAAAATAAAAAGGTTAAACGTAACTTTGGGATAGTACCTAAGTAAGTAGTATAATTACTAAAAAATAAATAATAAATAAATAAATAAATAAATATCTTGGGACATCTTACACAAATCAACCTAGTCCCACGGTAAGCTCAATTAAGGCTTGTGATGTGGGTACTAGGCGACGATATATATAATAGATAGATACATATAGATACTTAAATACATAAACAACCATGACCAAGGAACAAATATTTGTGATAAATAAATACACAAATAATGCCCTCGCCGGGATTCGAACCCGGAACCTCCAGCTTCGTAGGCAGGGTTACTACCAACTAGGCTACGGAGGCTGACATTGTTTTACCTTTATGAAGATAAGATATTGATACAAAGGTCAAAATATGAAAGAAAAATTGAATATAATCAAATACATCAACAATTTATCGACCCTATTTGTCATCGGCACGGTTAGTCGTACCTCTAGTTCGCGGCCTGCTCGCAGCGGCCGTACCAAGAAATGACAGGACGGTTGTGAATATCGCTAGCAATTGGATACAAGGCACGGTCACTTACCAAATTGCAACTTGCTTGCTATTCTAAGCCGTCAATGTAAAACGCACATACAATTTGTCACTGAATAGTTCAACCAATTGGTACGCCCAAGTAAAATCATTATGACATTTATGTCAGCGGTTTGTTGTTATATATTATTTGTAAAAATACGTGGTTTTGTCAACTAATAACTAAAAAAATCAATACTTTCATGTGGTACGTGACTCAATAGTCCTTGAAATGTTTATTTACACTCCTATTTTTACAAGAAATAACGGCACAATTCGGCATTTTGCGGATATGTCCGAGCTCATCCTGCAGTCGCGGGTAAGTTACGACTGGCTCATAGGGCGCGCATCTGTCACACTATAAAGGCCTATCGGCCATAACGCTGCGACATGTTCCATGCCAGCGTTAGCTATCTATACTGATCTGTGGTTCTAGAGCTCTGAACATTTATATGTAGGAAAGATTTGTAAACCGCTCATACAAAAAATCTGTATGACCCAGGTCCACGAATCCTTCAATATAGCCGCTCTCCTGAAGCTGCCGGTGGTGTTCGTGTGCGAGAACAACCAGTATGGCATGGGCACAGCTGCCAAGAGGTCCTCGTCCAGCCTGGAGTACTATAAGGCGGGCAGGGTCATCCCCGGAATTAAGGCTGATGGCATGGATGTCATTACTACTAGGGTTTGTTACTTCAAGTACCGTTGTCGTAAGTATCTTCGCGTAGTGTGAAAAGTTACAAAACTAAGCGAAGATAGGTACCTGTTACCTACAGGTGTAGTGAGAAATTACTTGCCTTCGGAAACGTTCGTAAACACATGCTGTTTCAGGCAGTGTCACCGAGTCTGACTGAAGTAGCATGACAGCCATTACTGTCAGTCTCAGTGAGATAGCCTGAAACAGCATGTTGTTGACGAACGTTTCCGAAGGCAAGTCATTTCTCACTACATCTGTACCTACTTATTTTTATTTTTTGCGGTTCGCAAGCTGTGGTCTTGTGAGAATACCTTAGTAAGAAATGCTTTTTCGTTTCATAAATTTCCGAAGCATATTTAATGCTTTGGAAATTTCCTCCGACGTTTTTTTTCTAACGCTATGATTAACGCTCAAATCAACCGCGCGCTTTAACCTCGTCCTGCCCATTGTGATTCCTAAAGGACATTTTTTCGATTGTTCTAAATTAAGTATGAATGAAAAGCCTTTTTAGGTTGAGTTTATACTAAAAATTCTTGTATTAAGTACTTATGTAAAATATAAAATAAAAGTGAAGCAACTTTATTTTTAAATTAATTTGGTTTAAATTTCTGGATAGTATGATGGGCAGGACGAGGTCATATCATAAGTTATTACCCATTACCGTAAACGTCTCCTCGACGACCGACACGGACAAACATTCTTAACAGTTTCCTAAGTTTGAAAGGTAAGTATATAAAGGTGCACTTATAATTATAACAAAACATTTTGGTGCTTGGCTTAAAGCATGACTCAAATGGATTCTCCTGTGAACCTTTACCTACATGAATGAATATACAAACCATACTCCTCCTGCGGCTTCCGCGTTTCCGCTGCTGCAGCTGTGGCCGAGCATCCCGCGATGGTGGGACGGTCGTTGTACCGTCATCTGGGGACGGTGATGAAAGACCTTTAGGGTGAAAACACATTTATCATCATGCGTACGCATTTTGTCTATACAAAATGTCAGTTTAGTATGGGACCGCGTCCAGCTTTCCGTACGCGTACGCATGCTTACACGTTTCATACTAAACGGCCAATTTCTTTAGACAAAATGCGTAAGCATGCTGATAAATGTCTTCACCCTAACTCTCATATGGTAACCCAATATCTTTCACAGGAAATAGCCAGAGTAGCGAGTGACTACAGCCGCACTTCCGGGCCCATACTCCTCCAATTCGAGTGCTACCGATACTACGGGCATTCCATGTCGGACCCGGGGACGAGCTACCGGACCCGCGAGGAGGTGCAGCAAGTCCGACAGGCGAAGGATCCCCTCAATAAGCTGAGGACCACGATCTTGGATGCGGAACTTGCTACTGAACCTGAACTAGAGGTAGAAGCTTTTTTTTTTATGTTGGCACAACAAAGTGGCTCCACTCCACCTGATCGTAAGTGAAAAGTAGAGCCCAAATCGCGTCGGCAACGAACAGGAGACAATCAGCTATTTTTATTATTCATAAAATATCATTATTTGGTGCATTCCAAGAGCATGTCGATTACGTGACGCTGTTCTTCGCGTACATCGAAGAAAGTTACGAATACAATTTTTGGTGTATTTTAATTGTATAAGTGGGTGTTTGTATTTATAGATAATTCTCGCACTTTCCATATATTTCTAAGGTAAGGTAAGTTGGGGTAAGATGAAATGGTTATTTTGAATGGGGTAAGAGAAAATGCTACTAGCAGACGCAGTGCCAGGAGGACGACTATTTACTATTTTCCTCATTCTGTAAACCGTTTCATCTTACCCCAACTTATCTTAGCTGTCATAGCCGTCACGTTTGCGACAAAGTAGACTTTTTCGTGGAATGTACCATTTGCTAGAAACAGAACTAACGTTTTATTGAATTTAAACTATCGTGACTATCGTGAGATACTCTACTCTCGCCTTGACAATAGGGGACGGCTCAGATATTTGTGAGCACCCTGGTCGATCAAATATATCTGATGGCAACTGTTTCTTACGTTCCCAGTGCTTCCTAACCTAAGTACAATTGAAGATTTTTTGTGGGACCTGGGACTGACGTCTTTTTTTCCAGTTCCATATTGTCGTGGATAATGCAATACCGCGTAACTAACAAATTCAATTAGGCTCAATATGAGTGTCAATTGTTTCATATTTGAACTCTATCTGTTTTGGTAGGTACACGGTATTGCGCTATCCCCGACAATATTAGGCTTATTTAATTTTTTGATTATTTTCAGGAAATTAATAAGAAAGCTAAGAAACTATGTGCTGAAGCAAAGAAAGCTGCTGATGCCGCCCCGATTCCTAACCCGAAGGAACTATATACAGACCTCTATGTTAAATACCTAGAGGAACCCAGAAAAAGGACCTGCGTTGGTTAACTTTTTATGTTGCTAAAATTTACGTACATTAAAATTTTCGTTGCGCGGCTCGTGTGTTCTTACAGAAAACGTGACGTGACGTTATGGAAAATATTTTGGAGACGTATTTTTTAATCAGAATTATGATATCCATTATTATGAAGAATAAATCAGCTCGAGTTCTGATTTGAATGAGGCCAAGCAAGTGCAAATCAGAAAAAATCGGATTTCGGGATTTTTTGGTAAACGTTCCGTTCCGACGCTATAGGTACGGGCGTTTCATTAAATAACTATAAATTCATTTATTTAAATGTGCATTTTTCTTCATGTGTCATACTTTTTACAAATAGATGGTGTAAGCGAAGCGATCATATTGTTATATTATTTTTTTTTGTGTTTTTTATACTTGTTTTGCTAATAAATTTTTCACTGAGACCTAGATAGTGTGTATTATTTTTCTGTGAAGGATACCCACTATTCTACGCAATTTAATTTCACTAATTGAAGTGAAATGAATCTGCACTTAAATATAGGTTTGTTTAGTATTGTATTGTATTCTGGCAATTTTCTGCAACTCGACATCAAACGTGCCTATTTTGCGTAGTCCCAACGCTGGTCTAATACCTGTTGTACTGTTGATACAAAAAATGACATAACATTTTACCAAGAAATTAGTTGTTTATAGATGTAGTGAGTGATTAATTAATCTATTGACTGTAAGTCTCTGCACATAAACTATGAATATAACTATGAATATATCCTAGATTGATTTATACACTGTTGTGTCAACAGTACTTTCGAATCCCATTCTAATCGCGGTTTGATAATACCTATGCCGGTTTCCTCACGATGTTTTCCTTCACCGCAAAGTACGTCATCAAATGATATTTCGTACATACGTTTTTTTAAATAAGTCATTGGTGCGAGCCGGGGTTCGAACCCACGATCGCTGCGTAGCAGCCGTGGCCAGACTCCGAGACCCAGGGCATTCAGATACCTACTTGTAGTTGTTAGTAGAGTTAAAAAAATATAAAACCGATGTCTTCGAGGTCACCCTGTATTTATATATTCTGTCTATCAAGGTAGCAAATTCAAATTGACTACGGTTAGGCAACTCTGAACGTGCATTCAGACCAAACGAGCATTCGCTATTCTATCCCCCACTCTACGAAATCAACGAATCACGTTTTGTGTAGCGATTGAATTTCGTAGAGTAGGGGCTTAGAATAGCGAATGCTCGTTTGGTCTGCATGCAACTTTAGAGCCCATATTCTTTGAATTTGCAGCTTTTTTCTAATGGCCGATATTGTTGAACGGGGGGGAGGGGGGGGGGGGCTGCCACGATCTGCTAATGCGATTCAGTTTAGGACCTAATCTGAATCACAATGTGTCAGTTCCATAGAATAACTGTCAACAATTGACAGGCGGAACCTAAACTCGGCCCTACTGCAAAAAAGGAAATTCGTAAATTTCGTGGATTTGTCTCTCTCACTCTAATGATGCCTTCGTTTGAGTGACAGAGAAAAATCCCCAAAATTTACTGCCTAATTAGGCCTGAATCGCATTTAATTTCGATTTTGCATTGATTCGAGTGAGAGTACGGAAGCAGTGCCGGTAGTGAATGCGTTATCTAGGGACAGTAGATATAAATAAAAAAGACAACAAACGTATAAGCTATTTATTAGTATCCTAAGTAACAACTAAATACAATGCTACAAAACGAACAATTATAAAAATACTCGTCTTCATAATCGATATTTGAGCGCGACGCACACGGAACTATGTTACAACACTATCAACTTTGTTCTCTTAACACACCTACAGCTAGGAAAATGCATACAATTATTTATGAAAACTGCATGATATTATACACAATTACAATTATTTTTATTCAGCGACCTCTCTCTATCTCCCTCAGGTTCAATTGTTAAAAATATGCAACCGATAGATAGTTCGATTGCATACATTTTACAATTGAACCTGATTCGATCTGGATTAAAATGACGGTAAGAATGGGTATAGAGTAGTTATTTATGTCCGCAGAATAAAAAAGAGGCTTTAGAATACAATGAGGGAATTATTTTATCATATTTTAGCTTATAAAAAGCTTTATAGGTCAAAATTCTTCTCGTTGTCTTGTTTCATACCACACTGACACGCCTTTAGTTGCTGTTTCCACTCAGTATATTAAAAAAAAATCTGGTGCACTTGTATTTCTTTTTCATAATCATATTCATAATCATAATCTTTATTGTCTGTGAGAAATGGCGCTAGATTTTAATCCATACATCATAAATTAGAAACAAAATATCATCTCATACAAAAATCACAACTGTGTCACGTTTTTTAGGGACACAAAATAAGACAACGAGAAGAATTTTAACCCTTTTGTCACATTTTACATTTTTTACAATGGTGTCATAACAATTAGAAATATTTCCAAGAATGGAAAACCTGATAAAAATAAATCAGGAAATATATACAGGTAACATTACTATTTTGTAAATGTAAGACTTTTATAAAGTTGCGTAGCTACATAGTACCTACATAGCAATAATAATACAACATAAGCCACACTCGTTTTATAACATCTAAAAGAACCAGATTTTTTTTTCTCACACATTTAAATACAGTGGGTGCTTTTAGTTTGTAACGATAACGACTCATAATTTAAATAATTTTATGACATCGTGTAACTGCTCGGCAATCTTCGTATTTCTGAATACAAACGAATGGCGTGTCAAATATTACGATGACTGCTGAGCCACATAATTATTAACCTTTTGACCGCAGTAGTCCGACGTATCAGACAATCAATATCCAATGCAAATTAGTTGGCCTACTGAACTCCAAAGTTCACTTATTTCGGGGATTTGTCTCTGTCACACCAACTAAGGCGGAATTAGAGTGACAGAGACAAATCCTCCAAATTTTCAGGCTTCGGAGTTTGGTAGGTAACATTGAGCGCGGGGAACTCCCGAGGGGAGTTCTCTGTGGGAGGTCCATTTTCGCTACAAAGCGGAAAAATCACGGGATCGGCTACGAGCGTAGCGCGTAGCACTCGTTGGCAATCAAAGTGTGAGAGGGCTACGTCCAGTAGTGATTTCAGTGATGTAAATTCAAAATTAGGCCACTCAAATGCAAGCTCTTTTCTGCGTGGGCCCGCCTCATGAAAGATTCACAGCGGTCAAAAGGTTAACAAACTAGAATTCCTGTACATATTTAGAAATGGAGCAGTAATTTCTTGTATAGTACATTTTTATTAATTCTTAAAGATATCTTGGAAGTTATACAGTCTACCTCAAAGATATAATAAATACTAAGGACTCACAATAATTTTATTCCAATACTATATACATTTAGTAATCTATCATTTAAGGGAATGAAAAGGGAATGCAATAGGATGGGTCAGGCACACCTAGGTACTAAAGGAATATTAGGGTTAATATTACAGTAGGTACAATATTAAATTGGTAGGTAGGTAAAAAACATAATGATTCCTTATGCCTAATAAGGCCGTTCATGATAAGCACCCAAACTTATAAAGGGTAAATTGCTAGTAACTGGCCACCCTCCAGTAACTGGCCACCTTATATAAAAATGAACTCAATGCACTTATAATTCGAATTCATTTTGGAAGAGGGAGAGTGATTGACATTGACATGCATAACACATAGTGAGCACATAGAATTCATTTTTATGTATGGAATCCGGTTACCGGATAGTGGCCAGTTACTAGCAATTTACCCTAAGTTAATTAAATAGTTAATTTCGAATGTCAAAAATGCTGCTAAAATATCGTAAGGGGAATCTTGATTTGATGGAAATAAGGGTGACTTTTATATGACTTTCGAAATTAGACGATTTTTTGAACTACCCCCTGCTCCTTTCTAACTAAAAACGTTGGTCAGTACTTATTTGCAGTCTATCTATCCTCAGTTGTCTTTGTCTTATTTAGTACCTATCCACTCATTTCTTTTGATTTTTGCGATAGACTCTATGTCTATGTAAAATAAGAGTGATGACATGTAACAAAAGCTATATGAAGCAAGTGAGTGGCTAAACAACTTTCTAACATCCAAGTGCACTTTTTTTTTGATGTAAGGGTAAATTGCAAAAAAAATAATTTTAAGGCCTTAATCAAAACAAAAATGACGATCGTGCCAATTATATTACGAAAGTTAGTCATACTAACTACATGGTACACTCTGGCCAGCAACCTTTGGTAGTAGAAAAAGGCGTCAAATTTAAAAATTGTAAACTTTTCATTTCATTATTAATTTGGCGCCAATAGTTGTTGAAGCGGTGGAGGCTCAGTGGTTTTGACTTTTGACTTTCAATCCGGAGGTAGCGAGTTCAAATCCTCGCTCGTACCAATGAGTTTTTCCGAAACTTATGTACGGAATATCAGATGATATTTACCATTAGCTTTCGGTGAAGGAAAACATCGTGAGGAAACCTGCATACATCCGCAAATTCAAAGGTGTACGTGAAGTTCCAAACCCGCTTAGGGTCAGCTTGGGGACTAGGTATAGCCCAATCCCTCTCATATATGAGAAGAGACCTGTTGCCAGCAGTGGGACATTATATATAGGCTATAATATTATTAATATAGTTGTTACACACAATTTAAATTTTTAACACAAAAATGATGTCGTTATGTTTTAGTTTCATTAAAGGCCTTTCATTTCATTAAACTATGTACAATTTGTTTGCAATCGACCGATAAAACTGCCACGTGCCTTTTAGGTATCTAAGTGCGTATTTTAGTCAAGACTCTTGGGATTGTTTTAATTTGAATCAAGGACATAGCCGTCAGAAAACATGTACTTTTAGATTAGAAAGTTGTTCACTAGATAATACATCTAAGGATGAACAGGTCATAATCGTTATTATGTAATATTATGTATAAATAATTCAGGAATAGGAAATTATCGGGTCACTTTATTCAAACTGTTACTGGGTGAATCAAGTTTTTTCTGTCTGTTATTGCCATGGTTACGGTCACCTGAATCACACTGGTTTTATGTCATTATTTTCAAAACATACATAAGTTGGTAAACGATAATAATAAATTGCCAGGACCTTTCATACAAAATGTTGGTGTCTAAAGTTTGTACAGTCGAGTGAATTATTATATAGACACATTTGTAAGGGATCAGTATGGAGAAGTGTATATATATTAATGCCCTTGACTGTACGGTCTAAGTATAATGGTCATAGACTCGTCAATGAGCCTCGGCGGGAGACATAACCCCCAATTTATAAACGTTGTTTATTCCTTTTCGATCTCATCAATACCTATGTCTATAGGTAAGACTGACAAATGGTGCATTGACTTACGATATGACAATATTTTACAACGGAACCTATTTCGTCCATTGTTGAAGAGCATTTCTCAAAAACTTTATAGGTACCTACCAGGGATCGGATACCGGTTTTTTCTCCATACAAAAGAACGGTTCTAATTTCGTTCTTTTTCGATCTTCGGTAAATAAATTATTTGTTAATGGAGCAATTTATAAATATGATGTTGTCAATTACATAAAATAAAGAGGACTACATAAAGAGTATAAAACATTGTTAAATATTGGGCCGTTTCGAGGTTTTTCTAAAAAACCGGTTCCGATCCCTGGTACCTGGCTACCTGGTGGATATGTGGTGGATCTTGCTCAGCATCATTGACTCGACCAACCTAACAATTTTTATCAATATCGAAGACATGATACAAAAAAGTATACACTATATTTATTTTCAAAAGTACAATTTATGTACACGTAATAAATCCGCCGCAGGCTTCGTCAACATGCTACAAAATGGAATCGGCAACAAGCTTTGTCATACTCACCAATGGCAATATCCGCAACAGGCTTCGTCATTACAACACAAAAAAAAAATACAAAATGATGATACAAAATGTACAAGCTTTTTGAGAATTGCTGAAAGACAGATAGACACATAGAGAGTCTCGGTCGGATCTTAGACACAGTATACCATGTAGGTAGTTAGTATGACTAACTTTCGTTACCTTATGACAGACGTACCATCAAACCGCGATTAGAATGGGATTCGAAAAAACTGTTGACCAAGGATCGGACAAACGCCCGTCATTCTGAAAACATAACCCTGTTCCGTATTGTAGAGACTTCCGTATCTTATAATGTTAACATATTTTATTAATTTAAGATATTTATTTATTTATTTAAGAAATTCTTTTAATAACATTATCACAAAGTATCTATGTAGGAGATCCCAACTCTTTCTTAGATACTTGTACCATGATTATTCGAAACGTCGTTACAACGTTAGGTACTTAATATGCGCGATACAATTAGTTTAAAATCGTTTTATTTCATGAATAACTATCGCGGTAACCAAAATAAATATTATACACTCGATAGATCAACATTCAATATCAAAAAAATTATATCGTTTATTTGTTACAAATTCACAATCATGGTACGTACAAGTAAGAAGGAATTGGGATTACCTAAATAGTACTTTGTGATAGTGTTTTAAAAAAATATATCTTATAAAATAAATTATGTTAACGTCATAAGATAAGGAAGTCTCTACTGTACGGAACAGGGTTATTTTTTACAAACGTCGGGCGTTTGTCCGATCCTTGCTGTTGACACAACAGTATATAACTCAATCTAGGAAATATTCATAGTTATAGTCACATATTTATAGATTAAGTGCAAAGAGTTACAGACAATAGATTAATTAATCACTCACTATACATCTATAAACAATTCTTTTCATGGTAAATTTTGTGTCAGTTGTTGTGTCAACAGTACTATCGAATCCCTTTCGGTTTCCGGTTTTTTAATACCTAGGTCCAGTGTCAGGAGGGGGGGGGGAGTGCCCCATTTACCCCCTTGGATCTGCGCGTCTAATTTTCCTCAGTCTCCTCTACGATGCCGACTTGTAACTCATACAAACGAGCATATATGCCGTTCAAAGCGATCAGT
Source organism: Thaumatotibia leucotreta (assembly GCA_025490895.1). Taxonomy (NCBI): domain Eukaryota; kingdom Metazoa; phylum Arthropoda; class Insecta; order Lepidoptera; family Tortricidae; genus Thaumatotibia; species Thaumatotibia leucotreta. Next base: position 13,236 of record JALPQI010021153.1, read on the forward strand.
TCTCGATGTGTGCCCTTCTCAGCGACGACTCCTTGGTCGACCACGACGATCATGTCGGCGTTCTGAATGGTAGCGAGGCGATGCGCGATGATGAGGCAGGTGCGGCCTTCGCTCGCTTTGTCGAGGGCTTCTTGGACCACCTGGGGGGTATGTGTATTAGACAACTGCAAGGAAGCTGCGACCATATGGGTGAATCAACTTTTTTCTGTCTGTTATTGCCATGGTTACGGTCGCCTAACACACTTCTTATACCACCTGGGGGATATCTGTGTATTAAGGTGCATGTAGACCAAAAGAGCATTCGCTGTTCTATCCCCCACTCTATCCCCACTCTACGAAATCAACGAATCACGTTTCGTGTAACGATCGAATTTCGTAGAGTAGGGGGTTAGAACAGCGAATGCTCTTTTGGTCTGCATGCACCTTTAGACAACTGCAAGGAAGCTGCGACCATATTTTATGAGTGAATCAACTTTTTTCAGTCTGTTATTGCCATGGTTGCGGTTGCCTGACTCACGCTGGTTTTTTGCAAAATTATGACACTTAAATTATGCAAACATGCATGTACCTAGTGCATGTTTGTAGGTGGCCCATTAATTAATGGACTTAACAACACCAGAAAAATGCATGTTTGCATAGTTTAAGTAGCATCAGGCGACCGTAACCATGGCAATAACATACAGAAAAAAGTTGATTTACCCAATACCCATATATATACACCGTGTTTTTATTGATTTCCGTTAAATTAAAGGGCAGCTTATTTAGGTCAAAAATAATCAATTTGTCTAAGAAACTAGTAACTATCTTAACTCTTACTGTTATTGAGTGATTAAAAAAAAAGTTTAATGACTGAACAAGTGTACCTATTGCAACCTTTATAAAAAAAATATCTTGGGACAACTTACACAAATCGACGTTCTCTCTTTCGTTTATAGTGTGACTTCAAAAACGTGATACATAATAATGAAACCTGAATATAAAATAAAATACTGTAGATGAGAATTTCAAAAAGAAATTATGTTAAATATTTAAGTAACGTACATTTTCTGAAACACCGTTTCTAAACCGAATTGTTTATAGTGAATATGCACCATGATGTCTATGATATCCTCGTGGAACTAAAATAGGTAGAATTATGTCCCGTTATGTCCATCCGTCTTTTTTTTTTTATGTTGGCACAACAAAGTGGCTCCACTCCACCTGATCGTAAGTGAAAAGTAGAGCCCAAATCGCGGCGGCAACGAACAGGAGACAATCAGTAACCTGTTAGTTGCCACCGCCTTGCTGGCCCGCTAGATGCTTGATGCTACTTACCTTCTCACTATGAGTATCCAACGCGGACGTGGCCTCGTCCAGTAACAAGATCCTCGGGTTGCGGACCAGCGCGCGCGCAATGGCAATCCTCTGTTTCTGTCCGCCGGACAGGTGGGAGGCGCGCGCGCCGATGCGGGTTTCGTACCCCTGGATTCATAAAAAAAAATAATGGGAACAATCACACGCACATGTAGGTACTTAGGTTTAGACGTACACTTAGGTGCAAAAGTGTTGAATGTTACTATCTCAATTAAATGTAAATAAAACTATGAAAACGGATAAACTCGCGTATATTAACTAATTTCAATTCCGACGTTTCGAACACTTTACAGGGTTCGTGGTCTGAATTAAACACTAATACACCATTCAGTCATCAGTCAGTCATCCGCAGACCACGAACCCTGTAAAGTGTTCGAAACGTCGGAATGAAGTTAAAATTAGTTAATATACGCGAGTTTATCCGTTTTCATAGTTTTATTTCATGTGTAATCCTCGCGGTAACCGAAGAAAATAAATGTAAATAATTGAATTATATATAAAATATTTTTCGAAATACTTATTGTAGTATTGTTCATGATTTAATCTACAAATAGACTAACAAATTGGCTACATAATACTACAGATGGTCGTAGATATTTTGACACACCTCATATGAAAAATCTATGTCTCACAGTTAATTGCAATACTTTTTAAGATAGGAAATTTTAACCTTTTTCAAATCGGTAATGCAGTAGTTACAATCAAATATATGTATTTTATAGTAATTGCATAAATGGGTGTATATCTGAGCGTTTCAACCGCCTAATTTGGTGGCATAATTTTTGCTGACGTTTCTAAACGTCTCAATGTTATACTTCGTCATTTGTATAAGATACCGTGCCTCCTTCAAATGACAAAGTAGGGTAAATTGTCAATTACTAGCCGATTTTAAATACTGGCCACCTACATGTTTAAAATGATTTCTATTTATAAGATAACAAAGTTCATTATAGTAGAAGGTATATATTTAAGTAGAAACCTAGTTATTGGCCGCGTTTTCGTTACTAGCCACCTTATACTAGATGAGTTCTATTTATAGGTGGATAGAACTCATTTTAGTATGAGGAAAATGGCCAATTACTGGATTTGCCTACCAATCACTCGTTTAATTATTGGCCGCCTCTTATTGAAGTGAGTTCTATTTATATATAAATAGAATTCATTTTTGAATGGTGGCTAATAATTGAAGAGTGGCTAATAACTGGCAAATTACCCTAGCACTTTGTAACGAATGGAGACTTCGGCAAAGATTATGCCACCAAAGTAATGCGGTTGAAACGCTCAGATATTCACACAAATAAACTTGGGTAAAAAGCGAAAGGAGCAAAACAAGCGAAGAACCAGCCATTATTTGGTACACCATTTATTTGAGTCGGAATTCTGACTGTCCAAGACCCAGATTTACTGACGGCTGCGCAGTGTAATCGTTACGCGATCGCGGCGTAATCGCGACGCCATCGCAGCGAATTGGTTACGGGCACGCGACGAACACGCCGCGCGTACGTTTCGCTTTCAAATCGCTTGTAAATCGCAAGTGTGATAAGTAGGGTTAGGAATTTTGGTGGCATTAGGTGAACAGAGAACAGTGGAGTCGTTGTTCAAATTGTTTATGATTCATTGAATAATTAATTAATCAAAAATAATACATCAATATATTCTTTTTAACAGGGTTCCGCCCATTTTAAGTATTAAATAATTTTATTGTGTTAATATTTCATTTCTATGAAATGAAATTCGATATTTTTTTATAATATAATATAGCTTATGATTATTTATTACCTCGGCAATCAAATAAATATATTTTCTCATATATCAAAATTGTTTTTGATTAAATTTAATTATTTTTTTAGATTCTCATAACTAAAATTCATGTTATTAGTTTAAATTCATTGATAAATCCAGCTTGAACTAAACACTATTTCGTTTATTATTTTATAAGTTAACTATACCAGTAATTGGAGTTCGAGGCCAACGAAACTACGACAGATGCGTTATTGTCAAATCCGTCAAAGTCTCTTATGTCATTGTCAAATAGAGTTTTCAGGTTTCCACAACCTTTTTGTTATTTAATTTATTTATTTAAAATAATTCCTAATAAAAACATTATATACCTGTGTAATGTTTGTACGCCTTTTTGTTTAATATGGCTGTCACAACTAGAATTTTCTTAAAAACACGTAAATACCTAAAATGATTTCTATTCTCTTAACTAACATTGATATGACAAAATTTTCTTGTAAATAACTTAAAATGATAAGAGCCAGCGTTTCAAAGCCTATTTTAAAAAGAAGTTGAATTACCAGTGAACACAAACGCCAGCGTGCCATATTTGTTAAGACAGTAGGTATGGTTAAATTACTAAGTAGTATAAGTACTATACTATACTATTACTAAGCAGTTTTAACCCGTAATAAGTCAGGGGTGCCTTATTACGGGTTGAACTTATGGGAAAGAAATTTGGAAATGTAAAATGAAAGCATTTTTTGTATTTAATTTTTTATGACATTTAGGACTCAACACTGATGGTGTTATAAAGGCCTCTCGGCTTGTATGGGAGTGTACTCGATTTTTACCCAGGACTCAGGAGGATAAGTGATGAAGAAGACAAATAAAAAATAAAATACAAAAAATGCTTTCATTTTACTTTTATGTTTAATTATTTCTTTCCCAAAATTTTACGGGTTAAAACTGCTTAATAATAGTATAGTATAGTACTTATACTGCTTAGTAATTTAACCATACCTACCTTTTAATTTATGTGTAGTTAAATTGCTGTACCAAATGTTATTAACACCTGAGGTGATACCAGCGCAATACCAACTTTGTTACTAATAATTGCGGATAATTAAGTTTTTATTAAAATATCTTATATTTACGTGAAAATACGTAAATAATATTGTTTCTATAAATTAAAGAATTAAAATTACCAATAAATAACATATCTCAACATCTGTTTTTAGAAAATAAGGATTTACTATTGTCAGAACATTTCATTGTAGTGGCAATATTTTCGTAGATTCTTTGGCCTCGAACTCCAGTTTCTAGATTAGCGACCCGCCTGCGCACGGGTACTATACCTGCATAAAAACCTTCCTCTTGAATTACTCTACCTATTAAAAAAATCTCATCAAAATCCGTTGCGTAGTTTTAAAGATTTAAGCGTGCAAAGGGACATAGGGAAAAGGTGACTTTATTTTATACTATGTAGTGATGATAATTTATCCAAGTAAAAAAATGTTTGTAACATCGACTCCACTGTTCTCTGTTCCATAAATGCCATCAAAATCCTAAACCTAGCCATAAGGCCCCTTTGATACAGTTCTCGAGTGGTCTAGGGTTCACAAGCGCAAGCTGATATAGCGGCACAGTGAAGTTTAGTGTCTCCTTCCCGTTTTCCAACCTCAAATCTTTTTGCAGAAGCAAATGTTCTATTCGTTCGTCAACTTTTTATCCATTAAAATTGTTTGCAAACACACAAGTCCGCTAAAAAGTCTAGGGACTACAACATTCTATCACAAAAACGCGTTGTCAATTTACCTATTCCAAGAGTGAATTCTGCTTTCGGTAAACGTTTTGGAGAGCGCATCAAGGTATCATCAACATACAATGCAGTAAATAAACTTTGTAATCTTCGGGATTGTACTCAAGCAGAAACAAAAAAGCTACTTTTCAAATTTTTACAAAATCAAAGTTACATTGAGACAGAATCAATATTAGATAAGATACTTTAGACTAATTATTGAGCATAGTAATAGTACTAGCTTAGTTTAAGTAACTTGCTACCTATTGTCAAGATTTCAATTTGTAAACAAATTCTGTTATTTAAAGTATTTGGTTCCCCGCGATACAGGCGTAGCCTAGTGCGGAGACCCCTGGAATATATGTACTCTGTGTTTTCTGAAATAAATAATCTTTATTCTTTATTTTTATTCTTAGTGTCTCAACCAATGACATTGAATAATAAATGGACGCACAGAGCCAAACAAAAAAACCAAGAAAAGTGGCATTAAAAGTCATTTCTATCATGTTTCAGTTGAAGCTAATAACGCTCACTTACAATAAACTATAATAAAAAAAACTCAACGAATAAAAAACTTTGTGAAGTGAGCAATAAGTGTCAAATTTGCGAACAACGCCGCAAAATAGTAGAAACTTTTTATGTTTAAGGAATAATGATGCTATACCGTAAGGTGACCAAATGTCAACTGTCAGAACTGAATAGCGGAGCAAAAGGACCGCAATATTTACTTCTGCAGCCCATTTTTTGGGGCCATTTTTTTGAGCTGTTTGGGGATCCACTAATATATTCTAAATCAATGGTCTCAACGTTCATAGGCCTTACATTAGGCAGCGCGGCTATAAACGAGTGGACATTGGCCTCCTTAGCCGCCTGTACGATCTGCTCGATGGGCACGTCACGCGTGTTGTCTCCGTAGGCTATGTTCTCCGCTATAGTGCGGTCGAAGAGAACTGGCTCCTGCGACACGATGCCGAGGTTGCGACGGAGTGTGGACAGTCGCATGTCTGCTGTTATACTGTAGTCGTCTAGGTACTGAAAATAGAGATTAGGCACTTAACATCAAAGATAAAGCACCGATAAACTATATAAAAAAAAAAAGAGTAGTCAAATATGACATATTATATACGGAAAAACAGGACAGTACAGGGTGCTTAGCCAAGTTGCCAATCGCTAGCGCTTAATCGTCAATCGTAAACGAAAGGCAGCTAATTGTCTTTGTCGCACTAATATGAAAGAGTGACAGATAGGGAATACTACGATATGCTACTAAGCGTACGTACCACCATCCCGTCCTCAGGATCGTACAGCCTCTGCAGCAACTGCAAGAGCGTGGACTTGCCGCAACCGCTGGGGCCCACCAGAGCCACCCGCTTTCCGCTCGGGATCTGAAAATAAGTAGTGATAATAATAATAAGTAAATTTCACTCATATGTAGTTAGTATGACCTTAGGTTTAAGTGTTAGTAAAAACTAATGCTAGTTATAGGTACACTACTGGTGCTGCAACATATCACAGTGCACCAGATAAAGGGAATCAAGTCTATCCCCTATCATTCGTAGGATAGTGATCGGAACTTTATGTGCAAAACCACAAAATTAAAAAAAAAACGTATTCTCCAAGATTTTATCATCACAGTTCATTTTAATGTCGTTTAAAACAAGAATTATCGAAACCAGCTGGCGTGACATTGAGTTATTCGCCCATTTGTGGTGCACATGCTTAAAAAATGCAAATATTTTTTTCTCATTGATACCATTGTCAGAACTGAACCGATTTGACAAACAATGGGTTCAATCGGTAAGCATAAGCTTTCTAATAAAAAAGTAATTATCAAAATCAGTTCTTTCAGTCGAGAGGTCTGAGATAACACGAACCGTTGAGAACGCCGTCCTTTTTTTTTGAAGTCGGTTGAAAAACGGAACAAACACACCACATGTCACTGACGCAACATTGCATTAAATTGCATCGCAAAAATTTTTTTAATAGCTTGTCAAGTCAAAGTCGTCGTCAAACTATTCTTTATTTAAGTAAGCTTATTAGAGAAGAACCAGTAAGAAACTCAGGTGGACTTATTTTTTCAAAACAGTATAATAATTCATCTTATTAAAATAACATGCATTAAAGAATTTATTACATAAAAAAAAAT
>JALPQI010021154.1:0-16706 GCA_025490895.1 Thaumatotibia leucotreta
CATAACAGTAATAATATAAGTAGTATTTGTACACTTGATAACCGGCAGTCATACATTATTGAAAGTTTTGTTAGGAAAAATAAAGCCCAGTTTCCTTGTTCCCCGTGGCGAGTCTAACGAGTTTTCTACTCCTTGCACTCATTGTTATTATACACTAGCGCTAAAATAGTCTTTTACACGATTTTTTTAACAAACATTACGAGAAACAACAACCTGTGACATCGGCGCGTGAGTCGCAACTGAGTGAAGTTACTACGGCGTGAAGCTCGTACGCGCACATAATGAGGGTTTTCGATAATTTTTCTGCCACCAGGCGGCGCTTCGTACGTTCCTGGTCTCGACAACTGTCAGATTCATACTATTCATAGGCACTTGGGCCTAAAATATTGAAATTCTATTTTATTTGGAAGAGAATTGATTTTGTAATGGATTACGACTATTACACGGTCATCGAACTGAAGACGGAGCTATAAAACAGGCACGCAAAGTCACTGGTATTAAAAATAATTACTTTAACTTTGTTAATTTCATGAGAATTGACTTGGAACTATTTTATTTATTTATTTTAGGTAACAATATGCCTAAAGTAATCGTTTTCAGAATAAATAAACCTATAAATATGTTGAAAATTAAATGCGCGTATTTATTTTGACAGTTCGTTAAACGGTCGGCTCAGTGCTGCCATCTCACCTCCCCATAGCGGCAGAAAAAGTATCAAAAACCCTCATTGGTTTCTCCTGTAGAGATTTACGTCAATATTGAAATAGAACTACAAGCAAAAGCAACTAAGTCTCTTTTAATTTTTTTGGCAGTATGATATTGGCGTTGTTTGGAAACAATTATTTACTGGAAAAACATGCTAAAGGCATGTAATGTGTTCAACCTGTCGTAAAATAAATAATTTAATAGAATCATTTTCATGCTAAAACCAAATAAGTATATATAATATTTTTTGGTAAAACTTAAAATGGGAATGTGTAAATGCAAATAAACACTATGTACCATTAACAGTTTTTACTTGGCGGAGAAAGCATAAAGTTTTGTATTAAGTTATGTATTTCAGATTTTGGCAGTGAATATTTCAGTAAAATGACGTTTAAGTAACTTTATCTAAAAGCTATCTTTGGAACGGAGAGTCGTATCAAAACATGGGTTTTACTAGATTGTAGTCCTTGAAATTCTTATTCCAAAGGCGTAAAAAACACGATTTCGTGAAAAAGTCACTTAGTCGGTATTTGCATTAATAGGACGAGATGTACACTGCTCACATTGGCTTGCCTACCACCAGGCGATAACAAACACGTCTCATTATTATCTTTAGGTTTCGAATTTCGGCACAGTTATTTAATGAAGGCGTTTTACACTAAAATAAAACGCTAATTAAATAACTTGCCAAATTCGAAACCTAAAGTTTTCTAACCTGCCTGGTAAATAAAAAATAATAATATTGAGACAATGATTTAAAAAATTATGTCACAGACTATATAAGTGACTGCCAGGTGGTAGGGGGTGGAGCGAGAAAGGGACGCATATACTTGTATGAAAGGGATATGACGACTGTCAACAGTGTTGCCACTCTCATTATTATCTTTAGGTTTCGAATTTGGCAAGTTATTTAATTAGCGTTTTATTTTAGTGTAAAACGCCTTCATTAAAAAAACGTTGACAATAAATTACACGGCATATTGGCTAGGGGGGGAGGGGGTTCTGAAAATATCACCAAATATCACCATGGGGGAGGGAGGGGTCCAAAATAGGCCAAAATCGTATGACGTGATTAATGAACAAGCCCTAATATTATGGACAAAGAAACCACCATAACCAATCCAATCCCAATTGATTATTTATATCATACCGCTACCACCTACTCTATATCTTCAACTACTCATATACATATATATATTGACAGAAACCTTGCCAAAGTTGATTAAAATGAAATAGGTTTATCCCAATTGGGAATGAGTTAGCGATTCAAGCATCATTCTCTTTCACTCCAATGAAGCTGTCATGAGAGTGACAGAGAACTAAATCAATAAAACAAAATAGGTATTTGGAATTTTAATGCCATAAAATAACAACCGTTAAATTTCAAATTCTTTCATTGAGGAACGTCGGTATGGTCCCGAAGCAGTGCTCATACAAATATACAAAAAGGTAATTTGGTAACTAGTTACGAAGAAGAATTTGCCGTTCTCATTCCCAAATGGGAACGAGTTAATACAAAGGAGTCATCAGAGTGACAGAGAACTTATCAAAGTTGATTAAAACGAAATAGGTAGAACTGAGATGAACGAAATAGGTAGAGGTGGAATAAAAACCAATCGTTAAATTTCAAATTCTTTCATTGAGGAACGTCGGTATGATTCCCGCGCACTCGGCGGCGGTGCTACTGAAGCAATGCTCGCGGATCATGCTGCCCTGCTCGCACTGGCACACGTGGCATACGTCCCTCACTGTCCCGCCCGCCGCGCACTTGTAACGGGTGTGCTGGTGGGGGGCTAGGGCGATTCTTTCGAGAGTGTTGCTGTTTGGTGAACGGTCTGTGAAAAAGGTGAAAAAATATACGATAAAGCACGCGCGCAGAACCGCCGGCCGTTGGGGCGGAGAGGATCTCGAGTGGCGGCCACGTACCGGAAGGCGAAGCGTGGGTAGGCCCGAGACTGATGACCTGGTGCAGATTGCAGGAGTCCGCTGGATGCGGGTGGTGCAACACCGGTTTATTGTGCCTATTTTTGAGAGAGGCCTATGTTCAGCAGTGGATGTCTTTCGGCTGATATGATGATGATGATGATGATGAAACTCTTCCACGGATACTCGCGAATGGCGACGCGACAAGTGTTTTTTTTTAAATAATTACATGTGATCCCAACTAGCCACAGAGCGTTGCGCGTGTCAACCACACAAGAAACAGATAAAACACTTGCTGCGCCACAATTCGCGCGTGCTCGTGGCCTAGCTATTATGGTGCGTTTAAACTAAAAGAGCATTCGCTGTTCTAGCGCCCGTTCTACGAAATCAACCAATCACGTTTTGTGTACCGATCGAATTTCGTAGAGTGGGAGGTTAGAATAGCGAATGCTCTTTTAGTTTGAACGCACCTTTAGGCTGGTTCCTGTGTCACGCGGACCGCCCGCGCGGATCTCTCTGCGCGAAGCAAATATGTATTAACTCGATGGCGCGTTTCAGACAGTCTGAAATGCGCCATTGATTCAATACATAGGCATTGATTCAGACTGGCGCAGTCTGAAACGCGCCATTGATTCAATACATATTTGCTCGGCGCGGGCGGTCCGCGCGACACAGGAACTAGCCTTACGGTGGACGCGATGGCATGCGAGCGGGACAGCACTACGCCTGAATTAGCACTGTCTCGCTCACATACCTTCGGCGCTAATGTGGCATCAGTCTCTGACGATCCTTTATGAGGTTATTCCGTAATTTCAAAAAGCTCTTAACAATGTAGGGCAAACTTTCGAGAGTGTTTAGAGAGTTGAATGTTTGTGACAGTGAAACTGTGGGAAGAAAGTACCTACTCAGAATAGGTAACGGTTTTTACCCCCTTTTCTCCCTCAGAGGCCAAGCTACGACCCCGTGTATGTAAAACACCACCCCCAAACCGGCCCCTTATTTCTCATATACCTACTATATTTATCCTAAAGATTTTTTGCGAAAAGTTACAAAATTACATACGTCCCATAAAATGCATACCTGCTAACTTACAAGGAAGGGTACCCTTCCTTGTTAGACAAGGCATGCGTAGCAAAATCTTAGCTTAAAAAATATTGAAATAGTAGTTAAATTGTGCACCAATGAAAGTTGAGGTTTACCTTCAATGCTTCTCTTAAATGCGATCCCGGTGGTATTGCATTGGGAGGTGTTCAGAGTGCGGCAATACTCTATCGTGTCAGTTCCGAAGGGGCAGAGGCACTGACGGCATCTACAATTAAAACCATGTTTGATTGGCTAAGTAATTTTTATTAATGTTTTCTATTTGAATTATTTGACGGTTCGATCTATTGTTTTAATCTCGATTACATTTCGCACAAATACATTGTTCAATCGATTTATTAGTTAATTAAAACATTAATCGATTAAAGTCTGTTTCTATGTAACAAAATATATGATAAATGATAATACTAGTTTTGTTTAATCCCCATTAGAGTCAGAAGTATTTATAAAATACTCGTAATGACAACAGAACATCAACAAAACTATCTTGCCGGATTCTACTCAGGAACAGTTAAGTGGTGCTGTTTAACGATTCAAAAGCGCCCTTTGCTGGGCCAACTTGAATAAAGAGTATTTTGATTTTCGACTTTGACTTTACCCCTTCATGTAGAAAGTTCCAGGAGCGCATTTTGAACCCATAGCCTTTTGGTTTGTCATATTAGTGTAAATGTAGCATTCTGCTCTTTGCTCCGACTTCTGCATGTCCGAGAACGAGTCACCAACTCCCAAACTCGAGTTTCCATCGGAGCTCTGAAATAGTAACACTTCAAAGATATACAAACCCTCACATCATCAGCTTATCTCAGTCCACTGCTGGACATAGGTCTCTCCTATTAACGATAGACGTATTAAGTAGGAGGTTAATGCCCATAATCGCTACGAGAGCAAGCAATTGGCGATCACAGCAATGTGTCCTCTATGATGACGCTGCTGCCCATCATAAATCTTCTATCAAAGAATGGTCAGAGACACTTCAATCCCTTAGTCAACTTTTACGACACCCGCAGGAAGTTTTGTGGTGGTAAAAAATGTATTCTTACTACCATCACCACACGGCGTACAACACTCGCCTGCACATTAAGACATTAGCGTGAAGTTAAATGATTAGAAGAAAAAAGGAATCTAACCAATGTGTCTCCAAAAGCTCAACATCACCCAGCGTTTCTCGGCTATAATCATATAGTCCAATTACGTATGCTCCAATACTTTGGACACATCTCTAGAGGGGATAACGACTCCGTAGAGCTACTAGTGATTCTAGATAGTGTGAAAGGAAAGAGATCTACTGGTACTTACCATTTGATCCTTCTTATTCAATAATTGTTCTTCCTGGACGGAGTTAGAGCACGCCGCATATGTTTTGAAACCCATCTCAGGACAAACACAAAAGTGCCCGTCTATTGTAAACTCTTCACCAGGGAAGCAATGGTCCAATTTCTTTTCATTAGCATCTCCTTCAATGGGCAGGTCTTCTATTATACTATTTGAATACTGATATATCCTCTTCCAAGTAGTATCAGATTTTTTACAATTGTGTTGTGTACAAACTCTGTCTTTCTTCGAGCCATCAGGAGGGCATATACAAATATTGCATTCTTCGGTAAACAGTTTGCCAGGTACACACGCATCTGATCGTAGGAAATTGTCTTCGCAGATATTCTTAGTGCATTTTGCAACATTTTTTATGCCATCGCTTGGACATAAGCAAATGTTGCAGTCAACTTCATAATATTCTAACGGATCGCAGTCAAAGTTGTCTTTAACAGTCGTTGTTTCCACGTCAGAGCAACGATTTTTCGTGCACGCTCTGTCCTTTGACAAACCATTGTCGGGGCAAATGCAAAAATTACAGTTAATTTCGGTGATAGAACCAGGTATACAATTAGGTTCTTCTTTAGTCGCCAGTCCATGAGCTTTCTGAGCTTCTTGTATTATCCGTATGGCCTCACAGTCATCATAAGTGCACCAATTACGATCAATAGTTCCATTTTTGGAGCAAAAACAAGTGTTGCAATCAAATTCTACGAACGTGCTTGGCATGCAAGGTTTATTGAAGTCAATATTTATTTTAGTTTCTTTAAAAGCAAACTGTGACGCTGGGTTTTCGAAATTAAATGTTTTCTTCACAGAAACTAAACAGGATTTTTCTTTAGTTTGGTTATCGGGACATAGGCAGTATTTACCGTTTTCTATGTAAATAGAATTCTGTTTGCATGTCAATGCGTTGGAAGTTGTATCTAAGTCTTTCCAGTCAACTAGTTGTTGATTTTGAGAATCTCTGAAGACTTTTTCGAGAACCTGTATTTTGTTACGATACGAACATCCCTTTGTACAGTATTCATAATGCGTTGTACCGTTACGGAGACAAAAACATTCCGTGCAAAATGGTACCATTTCGCCGGGACTGCAAGAACTCCTCGAAGTATATTCACTGAAATATGTCTTCAAACATTTAAGTTCTAAGCAGGTTTGCTGATCTATAGTCCCGTCCAAATTACAATGGCAGTACAGACATTGAGGCAACGTGAATATGTGAGGACGGCATTTGTTTACTTCTGATGTTAGAGCTTGAAGAACTTTAAACCTATAATTACCATCACAAACCTGTTGAGTACAAGAAGAGTCACTTTGTATCCCGTTACTTGGACAGAGACATACGTTACAATCATTCCTATAGAATGAGTTAGGTGTGCACGTTCGTGTCACACTTGTCTTTGGCTTAGATTGACAAGTTTCAACACAATTGCTGAGACTAAAAAACCCTTCTTCAGAACACAAGCACTGAAGGCAGTGAAAGACGTACAAAACATTAGGTTTGCATGAGTTTTTGCTAGATGCTAAAAGATCAGATATGGATGGAGTTCTTAAGGCTGTACAAGAACTGTCTTTAATGCAGTGTACGCTGACAGTCCTGCCCGACTCGGGACACACACAAATGTTACAATCAACGTAATAAATCCTTAGGGGAGTACACCAATGTCCGATTAAATTGATTGCGTTGGTAGGTGGAATTGGTTTTTGGTCGTTCGGGCAGTTAACATTATTGCAGAGGAGTTGTCCGTTATCTTGGCAGACACATTGACTGCAACCATGCCACAAAGTTTGGCCAGGCTGGCAGATTTTGTGGCTCACGAGTAGGCAGCTCGCTTCAGTCCACTGGCCCTTCCCGTCGCAGTAGCATATCCGGTCATTCAGAACAAACTGCGTGTTCGGAACGCACGTGCCTTTGGAAAAATGGAAACAGATTAACAGAAAATAGTACATTATGAAGGGAAAGGAGAAAATACACTTACGGAAATTACAACTTGCTAACCGAAGATGAGACAGTAAAGTTAGAAATGTTACGATTCCGAACATTTCTAACTAAATACTTCCAAGAATTCTGAATTACAAGAAGTTAAGTTAATTAAGAAATTTCACGCGCCATGTGAACTAATAAAAGGGTACTAAAATGTTTATGTTTAATTTTACCTACTCCATAAAACAACTTGATTAAGGCAACATTTTTTATTACGGGAGGAGATTATGATTGAGATTAACAATTATAACTTAAGTAGATTAGGAAACGAAACGAGCCGTGCAACCGCTCTATTCTGAAACAAGTCCTGAGGCAAATACATAAACTATATTTTTTTACTACAGAGAGGTCTTTATCCTCGCTCCGGGACATTCCTGGTGCAAAAATTATTAATCGCGATTCATCGTGGCAATGCCGCGACCGTGGTGGTTATTTTTGCGCCGGGCATGACACAGGGTTATTTGACTAGTAGGGTAACATGGTTAACCCTGGATCACTCCATTTTACAAGGCCTATATCTCGAAAAATATTCGTGCTATATACATAATTTTTGGACTATCGTATACTTCATTTATTTGAAATTCATCTGATTATGGTCTGGAATGTATATTAGAAGCTATTTAGAAATACTAGAACTTTAAAAAAAAAGTGGAAATTGATCCACTGTGCAACAGGGGGGGTGAACAATGAATATATCAGTTGTTCACAGTGGGCCAAGGAGAATTACGTGGGCAAGATATGAAAAAAATCAATGAAACAACAACGAGTATTCATTTTTTTATTGCAATAACCATCAGTCACTCTTAATTATTAACTACCACAACCTACTTGGTAGGTTTATTAATCTTATTTGAGATCAAATTCCGGACATTTCCTGTTCAGGACATAATCGACTAGTAACAGCGACTGCATAAGGTGAACCTGAACCCCCTTATTACCTCTTTAGTCTTATCACTCTCTGCATAACATAATACTTTCATGAGATCAAATTTTCTAAAAGCTGAATGATGCTGGATGACATTTGCAAGCCTTTCAAAAAAAGTCCTTACAGTTTCATTGTTTAATGCAGTAGCTCGCGCCAGACTACATGCCTCTGGATTCCGTAACGATAGGTCTGGGAACTGGGTGTCTTTCGCGAAAGCCTCTTAGTCAATCAATGTCGGCCATTTGATTTTGTTCCCAGGAAGGTGGCATATTAATATTATTGTGTACTGCCATTTGGTATGCCATATGTCAGCAGTCTTTGGCGGATAGACCGTAAAACAATACTGCACATTTCTTATAGTAGTCTTCCATTTTTGATGGTTTTTAGAGCCGTTTCCATTAACCGGGCAGTAATGCCGCCTACTTTTCGACAGATCACCCTTTTCCTCGACATTCTGTAATATAAAATTATTGTAATATTTTGACAAAACATACATAATTATGACTCACTCAATTATGACACTGACTCATTGTGTACTTGACCCACTTGACCCAGTGTCTACCCTTACGTCAAACTAAATTTAAAAAATTAAATATAATAGAAAAAATACTCACATCGAAAAAAAAACGAATCTAGGCAATAGTTAATTAATCAAGTTAATAATTAAAAAATAACGGGGCTTATACTGGCAAGTGTTTGGAAAATATAGTTTAAATTCCGACTTACGTAAATGTTTCCATCACGTGGCACTAACACTTGGACACCTGCGCTGGACGTTGTACTTGCGCGGCTCCATGAGGACTGAGCTAGTAAGAACGTGTCGGTCAAAGGTATCTAGGGTGCGTAGAAAAGTAATAATAACGCAGTGCGTTTTGTAGTTGTGTGCGTTACCTACTGTGTACCAGCAACCCAGTGTCAACCATGTTACCCTACTTACTTTTGGTACTGATTGTGAATTGCATGTTATGTAAATGTGTGATTTTTAAATAAACATGTGCCCTTTAATTTTTTTTCTGCACCTTTATAATCCCGTTGGTTATTCGCATCGCCTCTATTTGTATAATAAAATCTCTTACTTTTTCTACAAGAGTGCTAAATATATGACTGCTTATGTTATAGGTGGAAATTTCAAAGAATTAGTTTTTGACACTTTAGAAATGAGCCTTATATAATATAATGACGTTAAGACTATAGGAAAAACGGTTAGCCTTACCCTCATATTAATAAGGTTAAGCCTTCTATAACTGTCAAAAGTTAATTCTTAGAAATTTCCAACTATAAATGGCATGATAGGGTGTAGACTTAGAATTTTTTTTCCGAGTTGAAATAAATAAAGTAAACAGGAAAATTTTTTTTTGCTGTTGTTGTAACTTAGTAGGGTCCACGCTGTATACAGGATCGATCTTAAAGATGAAATTTACACAGGATGGAAGAAAAAGACCATATATCGATTTTAAATAGACGGTCTATTTTGATCTCTTTTGGGTAGTAGCCCGATCAGCTATCTATTACCAACCTGTATATTGTTACCATGATGGTGGGGCATTCTTGAGAACAATTAAAAACCGGTGTATCTATAATTTTTTTTGTAGATATTATATTATACCCTTATTTGCCGAGTAATAACTTTTTTTTTTATTAAAATAGATACCGAATACAAACATTGGAATATTTACTTCGATAGCCGGGTAGAAGGCTAAAAATATACCTATTGCAATATTATTTTTATTATTTTAGCAATATCAGCAAAAAATTTCGCAACTTTTGAGCCCAAATCCATTAGTAATGTCCAATTGTTTTCAAAAACGGTCCTCCCTACCAGTGCTCTAAATGCGATTCAGTTTAGGTTCTGCTTGTCAGTTTTTGACAGTTATTTTATGGAACTGACACATCACGATTCAGATTAGGTCCTAAATTGAATCGCATTAGTAGATCGCGGCAGCCCACCTGACCCATTTCTGATATCCAATTGTTTTGAAAAACGGTCCATCCCACCAGTTAATAGTTCGAAAAATATTATTTGACCGACTGTTATCTTACTTACGACCTTTTGTTTTGCGTTAACACTTACTAGACGATCAGCAGTCGAGCACTTTTATATTGTTAATGATGCAAAACAAGAGAAAGAAAGATAAGAGTCGGTCAAATCAGTGGCGTAGCTAGGGGGGGGCAGGGGGGGCTGGTGCCCCGGGCGCCAAATCAGAGGGGGCGCCAAATCGGCCAGAATTTTTGATATACTTTTGCATAATTTATACATAAGAAAAATTAAAATGCTAGACGTGTACATTTTCCCCGGGTGTCAAATTAAAAGAGGCGCCAAATCGGCAAAATATTTTGATTTCCTTGTGCATAATTTACATATGAAGAAAATCTGTAGGTATGCATAAATTTTAGAAAGGTACATTTTCCCACCCTTTGGCGCCCGCGACAAATCAGAGGGGGCGCCAAATCGGCCAAAATTTTTGATATATTTTTGCATAAGGGCTTGTGCATAAATCACGCGAGGTCCTATAGGGGGGGAGGGGGTCCAAGAAAACATCACGAAAGATCACGGTAGGGGAGGGGGGGGTCCAAGGAGACCTCACGTGTATTTTTTTACGATGAACAAACTAAGAAATATTGTCAATTTCGGCTAGCGTACGTAAAAAGTTGAATGAAAAAAATACACGTGAGACTGCTAGGGGGGGGGGGGGGGTAGCCAAGAAACTCACCAAACATCACCATGGGGGAGGGGGGGGTCAAAAAGTAGCCAAAAAAACATCACATGATTTATGCATGAGCCCTAATTTATACATAAGAAAAATTTTAATGCTAGACGTACATTTTCCCCGGGCGTCAAATTAAAAGAGGCGCCAAATTGGCAAAATATTTTGATTTCCTTGTGCATAATTTACATATGAAGAAAATCTGTAGGTATGCATACATTTTAGAAAGGTACATATTCCCACCCTTTGGTGCCCGCGACAAATCAGGGTGGGCGCCAAATCAGCCAACATTTTTGATTTCCTTGTGCATAATCAATGAAAACATAAGGAAAATCTTTATGCGTTATTTAAAAAAAAACCGGCCAAGTGCGAGTCGGACTCGCGCGCAAAGGGTTCCGTACCATTATCAATTTATTATTAAAAAAATACAGTAAAATCAACCTACCTCAAACTATAGGAGATAATTTAATCAAACCAAAAATCTTTGATAGAGTTTATTAATGTGCATAACATATATTTTTTTCAGAATTTTATATCGCGTAGTTTAAAAAATAGAGGGGGGGGACACATTTTTCAGACTTTGAGAGCTGATATCTCGAAAACGATTTGCTTAAATAAAAATGTGATGTATAAACCTTCATATCATTTTCAAAGACCTTTCTATTAATACCCCACACGCTTATGTAAAACTAAAAAAAAATTCTATTCCTCAGTTACATGTATGGAGGGCCCCCACCCCAATGGTTTTTTTTACAATTTAGTATCATAATCCTGTAGCGGTTCATACAACACATATTCTCACCAAATTTCGTTACTGTAGCATTTATAGTTTTCGAGTAAATCGGCTGTGACAGACGGACAGACGGACAGACGGACATGACGAATCTATAAGGGTTCCGTTTTAGCCATTCTGGCTACGGAACCTTATCAATGCTAGATTGGTACATATTCCACGGGCGCAATATCAGGGGGGGGCGCTTCAAACCAGCCAAATTTTTTTATTTCCTTATGCATAATTTACACATAAAGAAATCAAAAATGTTTACAGAAAGGTCAATTTTAAAACTTTATTTCAGAAAGTCCGTAGGTGCTGTATTTTTTGTCGTTTTCTTTAGATTTTTTCTCTTAACCGCGTAATACCTTATTTGCAGAATTTTTAGTACCTACCATAAGTATGGAAATGTAGTACTTATTAGCTTCGAACAAAGGCTATAATCGGACTTTCATACATATGCGACCTTTGATTGTAGGGGATGAATTTTTTTATGGTAAGCACCCCTAATGGCTTCTATTAGATATTTTTACCAAGTTTCAGCTTCTTATGTTTGACAGTTTCTGACGTACGTCGCTTATACGGTTTTCAGAAAATAACGTTTTTAGGATTCCGTAGCCAAAATGTCAAAAACGGTACCCTTATAGTTTCGCCATGTCCGTCTGTCCGCAGCATAGTTCAGTGGCCGTTAATAATACAAATCTGCAATTTGGTACAGGTATACCTACGTATTAATCATTCCAACAAAAAGTACAATAAAAAGTAGAAAACATAAATTTTTCGGGTACGTCCCCAATTGGTGAGGTGGAAATGTTTTTTTTATTTGCTGTAAGTAATTGTATAGTTATCATTGTATAGGTCTCTTAAAAAGAATAAGGGTCTTGAAAGAATGTTTTTTTTTCTAAAGTCAATGTTTTCGGAGATAATCGCTCCAGAAGAAAAAAAAATTGTGTCCTCCCCCCTCTAACTTTTGATCCGTAGGTCCAAAAAATATCACTGTGCTTATAGAATACTTTAAAATAAAACTATTTCGAACATAATCTGCTCAGCCGTTTTTAAATAACTACGTAACCCCACACTGAGCATGGCCCGAGATAGTTTTTTTAATTATTAGTCCGTATTCTATTAACTAAGGCCCATCTGTACAGAAAATATTAATATCACTTGTTTAAAAAAAGAAGGAAATAAAAGGAATCGAAAAGTTCAAACTTTGTTTTACAGGTACTATAGATTTTTCATATGAGGCGAAAAATAAAAAGGGTTAAATTTTAATGTTTTTGTGTCAAAATATCTACGACAATCTGTATTATTATGTAGCCAATTTGTTAGTCTGTTTGGAAGATAATTAAGTCATGAACAATAAATACCACTATAAGTATTCTTGAAATATTTTAATTATCATCAAATTTTTGACATTTAATTGAAATAGTAAAATTGGGACACATTTGCACCTAAGTGTATATAGGCATATTGTACATTCTAACAAGACATTTAATGATGTACTTACATTGAACACAAACTTCTGATTTCTAAATTAGTTTTCTTATCAATCTTTCACGTTAGTTTTATATAAGGTCCTAATTTATTAGTTGCAGATATTTTAACACATGATACTTTACATTAAAATAATTAACTTTAAACATAAATTAAGAAATCTTTTCATGTAACTTTTTTGATTTTATTTTCCTAACAAAAAAAAATAATTATAATTTCGTCTAAAAAAAATCATCATGTGCATTATCACATACTGTCACAATAACACTTGTCTGTCATGTCATCAAACGACACAATCCAACGGAAAATAACATGACATTGACATTAATTTACCGACGTGAAGTGGCCAGTTCCAGGTAAAAGAGGTACTAGAATCTGTTCAATGAGTTTTCATTTAATAATCACATAAACAGGGTGTTTTTACGTAACAAATTTGTTTTTCCGTTTTCTCCAAAAAAACATCGTAAAAGCTATAATGTTTCACGGTTTAATATACTCCAGAGACCGAGTACTATCAGCTGTAAAAATATCTGCATCTAATAAATTAGGACCTTATATAGATAAAATCACTGCTGGGCATCTAAAGTCACTAAATTTAATGTCTTGTTAGAATGTAGTACAGTATACAGTATGCCTACATATACACATTCGAATTGAGAACCTCCACCTTTTTTGAAGTCGGTTGAAAATCAACTTTTTTATCCTGCCTAGTCGGTTGAATTTTGGAAAAAATTGCTTAATCCTAAAAGTGAGCCATTTCACGGAACTCTTAAATGGCTCACTTTTAGGATTACGTAATTTTTTCCAATATTCAACCTACTAGGCAGGAAAAAAAAAGTACTAACTAGGAACCCTTTAAGTTCAGTTAAGGGGGGGGGCGCAAATTTGGCGCCTGCCCCGGGCGCCTTTTACCCTAGCTACGCCCCTGGGTCAAATAATATTTCCCGAACTATACAGTTCTTATAAGTTAAAGAAAGAGCTGTTTCTTGACACAGGTATCTCAATTAAAAGTGGACACTCCAAATTTTTCATTTTATTGTACTACATTCAAAGACCCTCCTTCTCCAGGTGCATCCGGAGTTTCTTCAGGCGTTGCACCTCCGTGTGCTTCAAGCATCTCATGAGCGTGCATCGGAGGGTATTGTCTTTCTGGCAGTAGCACCGGTTGCAGTCACGTCTGTCAATTAAGTTTACATCATCATCAGCCTATGATAGTCCACTGCCGAACTACTGTTAATAGGCCTCTCCTATTAACTATGCGTATAAACGCATTAGGAGGAACGCATTAGGAAAATACCCATAATCACCACGCTGGGCAAGTGGATTGGCGATCGCAGTAATGTGTCCACTATGATGACGCTGCTGCTCATGATCAAACTTTTATCAAATAATGGTCAGTGACACTTCAATCTCTTAGTTTACATAAATAAGCTTAAATCCGGCCGTGTGGTGAGGACAGTAAGAATTATATTTGTCACCACAACTCTTCAACTCTCACCATCATAATTTTTATGTTACGAAGTAAAATTTTGTGTAACTTGTGGCAGTGAAAAAAGGCGGCATATTCAAGTTTTCTATGAGCGATCAAAAATACGCACCAACATTTTTTTTAAATATAACTCCATTTTCTACTGTCAAAGCTTCTTGGACAGAAGAGTATACACTATAATTAGTATGACAAAATTTCGTAACATAATTCGCGCGATCATGATTTTTGTTTTGATTATGGCCTTAACTAAATAATTTTACACTATAACATCATTATTAAATGGTGCTGTAGTCAGTAATAATTATTGAATGATTGTCTACTTACTTGTAAACCATCCCTTTTGTGCATTTGATTTTCTCTGGCTCAGATAAGTCCAGAGGTACGTCGACCCTAGAATCTCTTCTCCAGCTAGTTTCGGTGCAGTTGGGCTTCGCTTTACACTTAAGTAATTCGCTATCACATGAACATGTGATGCACTGGCTCTTCGTATTCTTGGCTGTACATTTATTTCCTGAAAACGTCAAGTGTATTTGAATGTGGGATTCAACACACATCATCATCATCATCATGATCAGCCTATGATAGTCCACTGCTGGACTTAGGCCTCTCCTATTAACTATGCGTATAGACGCATTAGGAGGTAAATGCCCATAATCGCCACGCTGGGCAAGCGGATTGACGATCGCAGTAATGTGTCCACTATGATGACGCTGCTGCCCATCATCATTCTTTTATCAAATAATGGTCAGTGACACTTCAATTCCTTAGTCGACTTCGACGTCGACGACACCCGCAGGAGGAGTTGGGGTGGTGACAAATGTATTCTTACTGCCGTCAACACACCTATCGTTTGAAAAAAGATCGACTATGTAATAAAAATTAATAAATAAATATCTTGGGACATCTTACACAAATCAACCTAGTCCCACGGTAAGCTCAATTAAGGCTTGTGTTGTGGGTACCAGGCGACGATATATACAGTGTGTAAATCTAATACGGGCGATCAATTAAACCAGGCATGGGATTCATTAGTGTGTGGGAACACACGTGTAAGGCTAATCCCACTACGTTGCAGAAATGGATCGCCGCGCGGGACGCGCGGGGGGTTAGCATCCACGTACGTTCTCACGGGCCCCGTTTATGTCGAACACTTCCTACCTAACTGTGTACTAATGAACACGCCTATTAAATGTAATATTAAATAATTAATCTGATTTTCAATGGGTCACCACCAATCCTAAGTCCCTAGGACCTTGAGCGTGCGCACTACCATACAAGTCGCACAAGTGTAATCATGGATTACAAGGTTTTTTTAAAGTTACTCTTAATTTAGACCCCACAGAATTTTTTTAAGATTATCGGAGCAGCAATGTAGGTACGAACATTTGTTATTGTTGATATGGCAGTTATGTCATCTGCTTTTGAAATTAGCTGTCAACTAGTGCTTAACTCACGTATGTTGCTCTACATTGCGCGCCGAATTATTTTGTATGGAAAATTTTGTTGCTCTAATTTTAAGTAAAAGTTATTTGAATGTACTTATTATGTCGTCAACTAACACCCGTTAAGAGCTTCGCCCGTATTAGACTTACACCCTGTATAATAGATAGATACGTATAGATACTTAGATACATACACAGCCATGACCAAGGAACAAACATTTGTGATAAATAAATACACAAAGAATGCCCTCGCCGGGATTCGAACCCGGAACCTCCAGCTTCGTAGGCAGGGCCACTACCAACTAGGCTACAGAGGCTGACAATAATAATAATTCTTAAAGACCTCTTTTTTCGTTTCATAAAAATCTGCTGGTTACCTACGTTGATCGGCATGGCAAGTGTGGTTGGTACCCGCTTTAAAACGCGAAAACAAAATCGGCATTTTCATATAAAACCTTGGGGTTCGTCAGTCTATATGTGACCAGAGCTGTGTTTCTCTCGTCTCTCATGGAATAAGTTATTCACTATGACCATCTTTATAACTTTTTGCCTATATACTTTGATATCATTCGTATTTTTTACAGCGAACTAGCGAAGGAAAAATGGGTCCAACTCAAAATCATGTTATGTGTCTTTCCGGTGGACATTTTAAAAGTTAAGGGCCATGAGAGTTAATTTTCTTATTAAGACCTTATTGTCATTTAAAGGCACTCCTTTCTTATTGAATTGTATGATAAAAATCACGACTACATTCCTACCAGTTGCTTAATATTGGCCACAGGAAAGAGGGGCTCTACAGTTCAGCAGAATACTCACTTTTTCTTTCCTGTGATCGTAGTAATGATTTTTTCC
>JALPQI010021155.1:0-14419 GCA_025490895.1 Thaumatotibia leucotreta
AGAAATCCAAATTTAACAATGTATGTATGTATGTAAATTCTTTATTGTACACAAAACACAGGTAAAAAAAAACACAATAATTTAGAGGAAATGCCGCCAGCATCCTCGGTACAATGCCACAAGGGCCAATCTTAGATATAGGTTAGGTTAAGTAGATTAGTTAGATTTAATCTATGTACATAAATTGTAGTTTTATAATTTAGATAGGTACAGGCGAACTTATCCCTAACGACAACAATTATCCACCAATCCAGTGACGACGGGTTGCCTGACGCTGTACATCCGTTTCCGGCGGCGCTCCGCCCCAGTTCGCGAGCCTGTCGGCGGCCGTCTCCGACTCGGACGAGCGGTCGGGGCTCGTCGACAACGCCGAGCCAGTCTCCACCACGCAGTCGCTCGAGCAAAACGGTCAGATGACACACAATCCAGTGACGACAGGTTGCCTGACACTGTACATCCGTTTCCGGCGGCGCTCCGCCCAGTTCGCGAGCCAGTCTCCACCACGCAGTCGCTCTCGCACAACGGTCAGATGACACACAATCCAGTGACGACAGGTTGCCTGACGCTGTACATCCGTTTCCGGCGCAATGATATATAAGTAAATATATGTTACACCAGCTCTAAAATTGAAGCGCTCAGATTGTGATAATTCTAACAATCGCTCTTAGTTCTACCCAGACCACCGAGAGGTGTGTACCACTGCAGAGTTCTCGCAAATCACGTAAACTGCTCACTAAAATGTCATTTTATGTTATGCAATAGTGAAAACCACAAAATAAAATGCATAAATGCCCTTAACATCACACATCATGCGCAATTAAACTGAATTATATATTTTTAACAATTGTACTATTTATTGAAAATATTTAAATAGGACGCCATTTTGACGTTTTTGACTGACTTAGAGAAGAAGACAAGCTTATGCTGTTTAAGATCGAGAGTAACAAAGATAAAACAATATTTATCAATAACAACCTTAAGAATGCATGCGCGATTGTCAAATGCTAGTTGTCTCTTTTTTATTTATTAAATACGAGTATATGTATTTTTGCCATCTCTTTACGCATTTTGAAGTATGAAGATAGGTGTATGTCAACTGTCAATAAATTGTAGGTGTATGATGTGAAGTATTTATTTCGCTCATTTTGTTAGAGTATAACGTATCTTTACTTATTATATCATTGTTCCGGCGGCGCTCCGCCCAGTTCGCGAGCCAGTCTCCACCACGCAGTCGCTCTCGCACAACGGTCAGATGACACAAAATCCAGTGACGACAGGTTGCCTGACGCTGTACATCCGTTTCCGGCGGCGCTCCGCCCAGTTCGCGAGCCTGTCGGCGGCCGTCTCCGACTCGGACGAGCGGTCGGGGCTCGTCGACAACGCCGAGCCAGTCTCCACCACGCAGTCGCTCTCGCACAACGGTCAGATGACACACAATCCAGTGACGACAGGTTGCCTGACGCTGTACATCCGTTTCCGGCGGCGCTCCGCCCAGTTCGCGAGCCTGTCGGCGGCCGTCTCCGACTCGGACGAGCGGTCGGGGCTCGTCGACAACGCCGAGCCAGTCTCCACCACGCAGTCGCTCTCGCACAACGGTCAGATGACACACAATCCAGTGACGACAGGTTGCCTGACGCTGTACATCCGTTTCCGGCGGCGCTCCGCCCAGTTCGCGAGCCTGTCGGCGGCCGTCTCCGACTCGGACGAGCGGTCGGGGCTCGTCGACAACGCCGAGCCAGTCTCCACCCCGCAGTCGCTCGAGCACAACGGTCAGATGACACACAATCCAGTGACGACAGGTTGCCTGACGCTGTACATCCGTTTCCGGCGGCGCTCCGCCCAGTTCGCGAGCCTGTCGGCGGCCGTCTCCGACTCGGACGAGCGGTCGGGGCTCGTCGACAACGCCGAGCCAGTCTCCACCACGCAGTCGCTCGAGCACAACGGTCAGATGACACAATCCAGTGACGACAGGTTGCCTGACGCTGTACATCCGTTTCCGGCGGCGCTCCGCCCAGTTCACGAGCCAGTCTCCACCACGCAGTCGCTCTCGCACAACGGTCAGATGACACACAATCCAGTGACGACAGGTTGCCTGACGCTGTACATCCGTTTCCGGCGGCGCTCCGCCCAGTTCGCGAGCCTGTCGGCGGCCGTCTCCGACTCGGACGAGCGGTCGGGGCTCGTCGACAACGCCGAGCCAGTCTCCACCACGCAGTCGCTCGAGCACAACGGTCAGATGACACACAATCCAGTGACGACAGGTTGCCTGACACTGTACATCCGTTTCCGGCGGCGCTCCGCCCAGTTCGCGAGCCAGTCTCCACCACGCAGTCGCTCTCGCACAACGGTCAGATGACACACAATCCAGTGACGACAGGTTGCCTGACGCTGTACATCCGTTTCCGGCGCAATGATATATAAGTAAATATATGTTACACCAGCTCTAAAATTGAAGCGCTCAGATTGTGATAATTCTAACAATCGCTCTTAGTTCTACCCAGACCACCGAGAGGTGTGTACCACTGCAGAGTTCTCGCAAATCACGTAAACTGCTCACTAAAATGTCATTTTATGTTATGCAATAGTGAAAACCACAAAATAAAATGCATAAATGCCCTTAACATCACACATCATGCGCAATTAAACTGAATTATATATTTTTAACAATTGTACTATTTATTGAAAATATTTAAATAGGACGCCATTTTGACGTTTTTGACTGACTTAGAGAAGAAGACAAGCTTATGCTGTTTAAGATCGAGAGTAACAAAGATAAAACAATATTTATCAATAACAACCTTAAGAATGCATGCGCGATTGTCAAATGCTAGTTGTCTCTTTTTTATTTATTAAATACGAGTATATGTATTTTGCCATCTCTTTTACGCATTTTGAAGTATGAAGATAGGTGTATGTCAACTGTCAATAAATTGTAGGTGTATGATGTGAAGTATTTATTTCGCTCATTTTGTTAGAGTATAACGTATCTTTACTTATTATATCATTGTTCCGGCGGCGCTCCGCCCAGTTCGCGAGCCAGTCTCCACCACGCAGTCGCTCTCGCACAACGGTCAGATGACACAAAATCCAGTGACGACAGGTTGCCTGACGCTGTACATCCGTTTCCGGCGGCGCTCCGCCCAGTTCGCGAGCCTGTCGGCGGCCGTCTCCGACTCGGACGAGCGGTCGGGGCTCGTCGACAACGCCGAGCCAGTCTCCACCACGCAGTCGCTCTCGCACAACGGTCAGATGACACACAATCCAGTGACGACAGGTTGCCTGACGCTGTACATCCGTTTCCGGCGGCGCTCCGCCCAGTTCGCGAGCCTGTCGGCGGCCGTCTCCGACTCGGACGAGCGGTCGGGGCTCGTCGACAACGCCGAGCCAGTCTCCACCACGCAGTCGCTCTCGCACAACGGTCAGATGACACACAATCCAGTGACGACAGGTTGCCTGACGCTGTACATCCGTTTCCGGCGGCGCTCCGCCCAGTTCGCGAGCCTGTCGGCGGCCGTCTCCGACTCGGACGAGCGGTCGGGGCTCGTCGACAACGCCGAGCCAGTCTCCACCACGCAGTCGCTCGAGCACAACGGTCAGATGACACACAATCCAGTGACGACAGGTTGCCTGACACTGTACATCCGTTTCCGGCGGCGCTCCGCCCAGTTCGCGAGCCAGTCTCCACCACGCAGTCGCTCTCGCACAACGGTCAGATGACACACAATCCAGTGACGACAGGTTGCCTGACGCTGTACATCCGTTTCCGGCGCAATGATATATAAGTAAATATATGTTACACCAGCTCTAAAATTGAAGCGCTCAGATTGTGATAATTCTAACAATCGCTCTTAGTTCTACCCAGACCACCGAGAGGTGTGTACCACTGCAGAGTTCTCGCAAATCACGTAAACTGCTCACTAAAATGTCATTTTATGTTATGCAATAGTGAAAACCACAAAATAAAATGCAAAAATGCCCTTAACATCACACATCATGCGCATTTAAACTGAATTATATATTTTTAACAATTTTACTATTTATTGAAAATATTTAAATAGGACGCCATTTTGACGTTTTTGACTGACTTAGAGAAGAAGACAAGCTTATGCTGTTTAAGATCGAGAGTAACAAAGATAAAACAATATTTATCAATAACAACCTTAAGAATGCATGCGCGATTGTCAAATGCTAGTTCTCTCTTTTTTATTTATTAAATACGAGTATATGTATTTTGCCATCTCTTTTACGCATTTTGAAGTATGAAGATAGGTGTATGTCAACTGTCAATAAATTGTAGGTGTATGATGTGAAGTATTTATTTCGCTCATTTTGTTAGAGTATAACGTATCTTTACTTATTATATCATTGTTCCGGCGGCGCTCCGCCCAGTTCGCGAGCCAGTCTCCACCACGCAGTCGCTCTCGCACAACGGTCAGATGACACAAAATCCAGTGACGACAGGTTGCCTGACGCTGTACATCCGTTTCCGGCGGCGCTCCGCCCAGTTCGCGAGCCTGTCGGCGGCCGTCTCCGACTCGGACGAGCGGTCGGGGCTCGTCGACAACGCCGAGCCAGTCTCCACCACGCAGTCGCTCTCGCACAACGGTCAGATGACACACAATCCAGTGACGACAGGTTGCCTGACGCTGTACATCCGTTTCCGGCGGCGCTCCGCCCAGTTCGCGAGCCAGTCTCCACCACGCAGTCGCTCTCGCACAACGGTCAGATGACACACAATCCAGTGACGACGGGTTGCCTGACGCTGTACATCCGTTTCCGGCGGCGCTCCGCCCAGTTCGCGAGCCAGTCTCCACCACGCAGTCGCTCTCGCACAACGGTCAGATGACACACAATCCAGTGACGACAGGTTGCCTGACGCTGTACATCCGTTTCCGGCGGCGCTCCGCCCAGTTCGCGAGCCAGTCTCCACCACGCAGTCGCTCTCGCACAACGGTCAGATGACACACAATCCAGTGACGACGGGTTGCCTGACGCTGTACATCCGTTTCCGGCGGCGCTCCGCCCAGTTCGCGAGCCAGTCTCCACCACGCAGTCGCTCTCGCACAACGGTCAGATGACACACAATCCAGTGACGACGGGTTGCCTGACGCTGTACATCCGTTTCCGGCGGCGCTCCGCCCAGTTCGCGAGCCAGTCTCCACCACGCAGTCGCTCTCGCACAACGGTCAGATGACACACAATCCAGTGACGACAGGTTGCCTGACGCTGTACATCCGTTTCCGGCGGCGCTCCGCCCAGTTCGCGAGCCAGTCTCCACCACGCAGTCGCTCTCGCACAACGGTCAGATGACACACAATCCAGTGACGACAGGTTGCCTGACGCTGTACATCCGTTTCCGGCGGCGCTCCGCCCAGTTCGCGAGCCAGTCTCCACCACGCAGTCGCTCTCGCACAACGGTCAGATGACACACAATCCAGTGACGACAGGTTGCCTGACGCTGTACATCCGTTTCCGGCGGCGCTCCGCCCAGTTCGCGAGCCTGTCTCCACCACGCAGTCGCTCTCGCACAACGGTCAGCAGTGTTATTCACTAAGGAAACCGCCTTGCTGTCAGCGCTGCGTCAGTGCTGCGGCAGCGTCGAGCCTAAAAATGGTATTCACTAATGTGCTTTAAACGACACTAGTGCTCGGCGACAAATGCGGCGTGAGCTGGAACTACACTGCGTCGAGAATTTGACGTTTAATGTATGAACTTCGTATTCTCTAACAGAAAAACAGCGACGAACTCGCCCACAACTTCGCTCACAGCCTCGATTCCTAATGTCAAATAAAACAACTAGGATTTTAGACAAGGCTGTCTCGATGTCGAGCTCGTGATGAACGCAGCGTCGAATGTGTGAATAAGAGAATAGCATAGCAGATGACACACTTCTACTGTACTAGTCAACTAAACAATAAAAACATAATAAACTTTACTGTAACTATTAACACATCACATCATCAGCCTATATCTACGAACAAATAAAACATGGAAGCCGCACGCCATATTAAATTGCCTTTCAAAAACGGCCCTGAAATTTAGTTGACAAATGTCACCCTTTCTTTAATGCATCACGGCAATGAATTTGAATGTCAACCTATAAAAATTTAAACCGCCATTTATAAATAGTTGTGATTGGTCCATCAAAGTTTTGATTGGCGATATTCAATAAACATTTGTCAAAGATGTTTCGCCGAAATATGCGCGGTGTCACGAAAAGCGCTATGTCTTGCCCATCTTGGCACAATTGAACAATTGATTTTGAGGGCATTTTGGAGCTGGCGTTAGACGTCCATGTTATATATGGTCGCAGAATAACATAATAAACTTCTACTGTAACTATTAACACATTACATCATCAGCCTATATCAATCCACTGCTGGGCGTAGGCCTCGCCAATTACATATACCATCGAAATTCTAGACGCACAGCCAGGTTCCACCCTTACTTGGTAGATATTCCATTTGTTCGTACAAAGCGCTTTGCGTCTTCTTTCCTTATGCGTACTGCCAAGGAGTGGAATACCCTGCCGGCGTCTATGGAATTCCCTGCCGGGTGTATTAATAAAGTAGCCTAAATAATTTAGAATTATTATAACTAACAAACATTAGCAAACATGATAACCCGTTTGGTAAATATTTAAATAGCCTAAAAATATTAAAGGTCGAATTTTTCAAATGCGTTTCCAGTCACGCCTTAGTAAAAGACGGGAAATCTATCTCGCGGCGACATGTTGTCGCGCCGATCATGTGATAAGCCTACCCTATTAGTTTATCAATTAACAAAAATGTTCTAACTGTATTTTTTCTTTCAATCCACCATAGGAGGGGAAGATCAAGGTAATGGATAACTTTAACCGCTAGTTAGACTCAGGCTTTGATGGCTCCATTATGCCCTTAATTCTTAACTTCTTTTGAGTCGCGAACTAACCGCTGAAAGAAATTTAGCATCTCAAAATAGCTCACATACTGCAAAGTCTGGGTCTAACGCAACTGCTATCGAACATTGAACAGTACTTATAAGTGATAAACAGAACTACAACTGACAGGTTGCTACGGTGCGATCACAGCGAGTCCCTCATCCACGAAGAGTGCCAACGGCTGTTGCTCCAGCGACCCGCGCTGCGAGAACGGACTCGTTAACTCCACCTCACAGGACATAGAGGACATTGGTGACTCACACAAGTGAGTATATAGTATCCTGAGTCATTAATAAGTCATACTGGTCATGTTGCTTAGTACGATCACAGCGACTCTGTCATCCACCAAGAGTGCCAACGGCTGTTGCTCCAGCGACCCGCGCTGCGAGAACGGGCTCGTCAACTCCACCTCACAGGACATAGAGGACATTGGTGACTCACACAAGTGAGTATATAGTAGCCTGAGTCATTAATAAGTCATACTGGACGACTTTTAGTATGCGATCAAACCTGTCGCCTAGTGCGATCACAGCGACTCTTTTATCCACGAAGAGTGCCAACGGCTGTTGCTCCAGCGACCCGCGCTGCGAGAACGGACTCGTCAACTCCACCTCACAAGACATAGAGGACATTGGTGACTCACACAAGTGAGTATATAGTGTGCTGAGTCATTAATAAGTCATACTGGACGACTTTTAGTATGCGATCAAACCTGTTGCTTAATGCGATCATAGCGACTCTGTCACCCACCAAGAGTGCCAACGGCTGTTGCTCCAGCGATCCGCGCTGCGAGAACGGACTCGTCAACTCCACCTCACAAGACATAGAGGACATTGGTGACTCACACAAGTGAGTATATAGTGTGCTGAGTCATTAATAAGTCATACTGGACGACTTTTAGTATGCGATCAAACCTGTCGCCTAGTGCGATCACAGCAACTCTATCATCCACGAAGAGTGCCAACGGCTGTTGCTCCAGCGACCCGCGCTGCGAGAACGGACTCGTCAACTCCACCTCACAGGACATAGAGGACATTGGTGACTCACACAAGTGTGTATATAGTATCTTGAGTCATTAATAAGTCATACTGAATAACTTTTAGTATGAGATCAAACCTGTTGCTTAGCGATCACAGCGAGTCCCTCATCCACGAAGAGTGTTATCGGCTGCTGCTGCGACATTGGTGACTTACATAAGTGAGTATACACGGTGCTCGTGAGCATTCCGAAAGATTTTAATGCTGAATTCCTGAGCATAGTTAGAGTATTTAATGTTATATAAAATTTCCTGGATTCGGCTTGGTTCCAGAGATAATTAACCTTTCTTTCGAAATAAGTTTTTCGATGTTACTCGCTATAAAACTTCTTTTTGATTACAATGCTACCACAATGTGTTCTAATATTACCACACCTTTTGCCTGACAATCAAAAAATAAGAATAGACTTGACGAAAAAACCTGTCCCTAAAAAAAACATAAAAAAAATTAATTGTAACAAATTGTTGTTATGATAAAAAGTATTGGAAATGTTAAAAAGTATTGAAAAAGTTTAAAAAAAAAAGAAAAAGAAAATTCTTTTTTTGTGAAATTTGACATGGTCTCATTTTGTTTATTTTGATGTCTAGAATGCATAGTTAAAATCTTTCGCAATGCTCGCGAGCACCGTGTATATATATACACACTATTCGCACCAAGTTACCACACTAGAGATGTGACGTTCATGAGTGAATGAAATAAATGAACTATATATTTTGATTCAGTTCACTGGAGATTTAACCTAGTCGCTCACCAATTCAATTCAACTCATCGATAACAGCGATGACAGGGTTACTCGCTACCTCTTTCTCACCCACGATTTAGATGAACCGGTTGAGCGAAACGAGTAATAAATTCGGAGCGATTCGGAAGAACTTGCTTGTCAGGTAACATGTCGGAAGTGTATGGCATCACGTGATTCGCTCGTATACCGCTTTGCTCACACTCGCACGCTGCATGTAATTCAGCGAATCTCGTAATAAAATAAACAACTGGTCAGTGACACTTCAATCCCTTAGTCGACTTACGACACCCACAGGAAGAGTTGGGGTGGTGACAAATGTATTGTTACTGCCGTCACCACGCGTTCATTCTATCCAACCTGTGCCATAAACTCTATTAGCATTGGTGACGCCACACATAGATTTAGTATATTTAGTTAGATCTTAATGTGATGTGAGGATATAAATATAATTAAACGGTTAAACTCACGTGTATTTAGTCACTACGTTCGACATGTTTCGGATAGCCTAGGTCTCCATTATCAAGCACTGAGCCCATGTTCACGCCAAGCGATTCGCGACTTGCCGCGCGTAGTGACTATAAATACACGTAGCCGTTTAATTATGATTATAGTTATTATGTCTCACGAAAGAATGATTTGAGAATACTGCAGCAGCAAATAACATAAAACTACCTAATCAAACTACTTAATTTGTTGTCTTTACTTTCATTACCCAGAGATTGCGCCTGCCCTCCGTCTCAGAAAGAGCGCTGTGCCGGCCCTGAACCGTGTCAGTACTTGACCGAGCTCGAACGAGCGGCCAACCAACTAGGGCTGCTACCGCCAGAGACGAGCCGCGGCCGAGGGGGACAGCTGCTCAAGCACACCGTGCTCATCATACTGTACAGCCTCGCCATGTTCATAGTGAGTACTGTCGTCCCTGTTGTCAGTCAACTAGGGCTGCCACCGCCAGAGACGAGCCGCGGCCGAGGGGGACAGCTGCTCAAGCACACCGTGCTCATCATACTGTACAGCCTCGCCATGTTCATAGTGAGTACTGTCGTCCCTGTTGTCAGTCAACTAGGGCCGCTACCGCCAGAGACGAGCCGCGGCCGAGGGGGACAGCTGCTCAAGCACACCGTGCTCATCATACTGTACAGCCTCGCCATGTTCATAGTGAGTACTGTCGTCCCTGTTGTCAGTCAACTAGGGCTGCCACCGCCAGAGACGAGCCGCGGCCGAGGGGGACAGCTGCTCAAACACACCGTGCTCATCATACTGTACAGCCTCGCCATGTTCATAGTGAGTACTGTCGTCCCTGTTGTCAGTCAACTAGGGCCGCTACCGCCAGAGACGAGCCGCGGCCGAGGGGGACAGCTGCTCAAGCACACCGTGCTCATCATACTGTACAGCCTCGCCATGTTCATAGTGAGTACTGTCGTCCCTGTTGTCAGTCAACTAGGGCTGCTACCGCCAGAGACGGGCCACTGGTGCATCCAGTATGGCAGACATCCATACTTCATCGGCCTCTTTCACGCCACTGTTGATTGGCAAGTAAATACCCGCGGGTTGGCGATCGCAGTAGTGTGCCCACTGTGATGACTCTGCTGCTCATGATCAATGGTCATTGATCGTAGTCGTCGTCGGTCGGACTTCAGTTCGAATTGACTATTACGACACTAACGGGAAGCGTGACAAATCATTTCTTACTGCTGTCACCACGCGGCGCGGCGATGCTGCCATTCATCGACACGATTTTACAAAAGTCAAGTTATTATATTCAAGAAAATAGATAGATAGATAGAAAATAGATAGATCAATGTCCAAAACTTACATGGTGGGTATAAAAACAGAGAAATTAACAAAGAAAAGGCATGCAACTTGAAGCTAACTTGCAGAAGAATTAGGTACGAACAAAAAATGATTAAGTGGTTTTGACCATGTGTCGTGGTAGGTTAGGCGCTGGGTCAGCATGTTGAAGCGGCAAGCCACGTCGCTGATATTCTGCCAGAAATATATTAAAATACTAATTAGTAGATCGGGTTATACTTTCGTACGAATAAAAGCTTATATTATTTTAAGTTTACCTAATAAAGTCGTGTTTTTAAAAATAACCTTTTTTTTTAAAAAGCTACTCGCCTGAACCCTCATAATAGTCTCTAATATATTAGGATACTAGGGCTTGTCCATTAATGACGTCATACTGTATGGGGAAGGGGGGGGGGGGTCAACAAAAAATCACCAATTATAGGGGAGGGGGGTCATTGGACAAATCACGTGTAATTTTTTGTTACTCTGCTGAACAGCATACTTCTTTTAATACTCCCATAACGGTTATGTAACCAGATGTCAAATCCTGAATTGAGTTTTGAAATTTCGCGGACATTTACCTCGTAGTTTGCGAAAGTACGGAAACTGAAGTGTTATTAAAAGGATTACTTAAGTTGGAAAAAATTACACGTCATATTATCGCCATATAGGCCAAAATCGTATGACGTGATTAATGGACAAGCCTCTAAAGAATATTGTTCTTTGTGGTGCTTCAGGGTATAACGTACACGACCTGGCGGATGATGCGCAACGACGAGAGCGGTGTGTTCATCGAGATCGAGTTCCTCGACATCGCCATCACGTACGGGCAGGCGCTCATCATGTTCGTTCTATTCGGATTAGATCCGGAGGAAATGCTTATACCGGCCGTCAGATACTTCAAGAAGAAATGGTTAGTACCACAGAATTAGATTTGGATAGAAGAAACAAGTTCATTCATTTGTATGGCGGCCGAGCGTGTCAGATTTTGTACTGAAGTTGTTACTTGCCTATGATTTTAAATATGTCTCAGGCCCTTGAGTATTCATATTGTGTTGTTGCCATTAATATTACTTAAGGAGGCATTATTAATGTTTTTGTTCGCTTCAACTTACAAAATTTGACGCCCGAAAGCTGCAAGCTGCGATTAAAGACGGACAACTCAGTGGATTTCACTGAGTTCATTTGACACGCTAAGTAGATACGTTTGCTTGATCTATGGTATATATGACATCTGTGGTTAGTACAAAAATCCATGGATTAATAAATTATCCGGACTCCGCAGATGAGATAAAAAATGTTAATGTAGCGTTTAGTACTAGAGTGCAGTACACTTACCTCCTTAGGTCTACGTTAGTAACTCTTACGTCACACTAAATACAGCAATTTTCTTCGGATATTTCTATTTTTGAAATTTGTTTATGTCGGTACCCCACAAACCGGTATTCGAATTTTAGGTATTTTTATCGATAGTATGATAGGGGTCGCTTACTCTAAATTATTCTTTCCGTTCATTTTAAAGTGAAATTGAAGTCAGTTCATGTCAATATAACACCAATAAAATCGCAGTAAGTTCGCGAATGGCGTCAAGCTCGCCAATTACAGCTCATTACGAATCTCGGGCACGGCCGAGAGTCCTGGCCATTTTTGGCCGAGAGCCGAGAGGGATATCTCGGCTCGATTTTTGGCCGAGAATGCCGAGACCGAGATCGAGGCCGAGATCTCGGTCGGACCTTACGTCCATCATCGCCATATTAGTTAAAATGTGTTTTGTTCTTATCACTTTGACAAGGATGTTTGTTGGAAAGTGAGAAAACATATTTAAACTAAAATGGCGATATGATGGACGTTTATGAACAGAGATCGGACAAATGTGCGTCATTGTTCATAATAATATGGACATAACTGGAAAGTTGATTGAATAAATAATCATTTTCAGAAATTTACTTATTGACACCGGTAACTATGAAAACCATTATAAAGAGTCACATAAGCTATAAAATCAAATTTCAAGAAATTATTCGTTTAATTATTAATTTAATCAACTTTATAGTCATGTCCATATTATTGCGAACAATGACGCACATTCGTCCGATCTCTATTTATGAATAAGAGGGTTAGATGTTCATTATTCATGACTATAAACTATACACAGGCATGGAGCCGACACGGTCGTTCTGCCATCCGTGGAGGATCTCAGCTTCGAAACGAAGCACGTCTGCGACCAGTTCATAATGCACCATCTCGACCGCTGCAAAGAAGCTATTGCCAAAGATACCAGGTAACTTTCGAATTTCACACTAATATTTACTACATTTTTTTTATTTTCCTTTTTTTATGTGACGAAGGTAGACAACTGAGCTCTCAACCCACCTGATAGAAAGCGGGAACTGAGGCCCATGGACATAGTGACCAAAAATCGCCTATGCGCTACCTACCCTGAGGACTTAGAAGGATACCACTCTAGCTCAGCTCAGCTAATGGAGGCTTTTTCTTAAAACTGACATGTGTCAGTCTTTTACGCTTTTCAACATTTCCATTTTTAAACTAGTGTGTTAGTAACATCGAAGTATAGTCTGAAAATGATCGACCATTATCAATAGAATAATGTACAGGAGCATTTTTAAAGAAGTTGCAATATTGAAGGGTTAGGACTGGAACTATACTTCGTTTTATTTAAGATTAGAATTATCTGTCAAACGAGTAAACAAAGAAGCAGTGGTCGTAAACCTTTCTTCTTCGATTCCGGCCGACACCGCTGAATTTCTCGGAAATTATGAAAATAATCGGTCCTTTAAATCAAGTGAGTAGTCCGTTTTTTTAGTGTAATACTAAACATTCTGTAAACAAAGTAGCAGTCGAAATAGGAATTTCCACTTCCACATTTCCAACTTAACAGGCCTGTATTCGTTTTTTATCTACACCCAGGACCAATAAAAATGGGTCACTTTCTAATAGAGGTCGACCCTTTTTTATTAGCTGTTGAGTTTACTTGAGATTTGACAGAATTTCTCTCGTGAGACTCATTCATAGTAAAATTATACATGTGGCTCTCGAAAAAGCTTCTCATATACAAATCCCGAATCCCGGCGAGGGCATTATTTGTGTATTTATTTATCACAAATATTTGTTCCTTGGTCATGGCTGTCTATGTATTTAAGTATCTATATGTATCTATTTATTATTATTTATTATATACATACGGAGCGAAACATGTCGAGCATTTCAGGGCCGGATTTAGGGGCGGGGGCAACCGGGGCTAAAGCCCCGGGGCCTACACAAAAGAGGGCCCCCCACAATGGAAATTCGAAAAAATAAATTTCTAACCCACTAGTAAAATACTACTACACTACTAGTAACAAAGTAGACTACACTAGTAAATTTTTTTACGCTGTTTTCACTTATATAATTTTTTCTTTCGCTGTTTTACCTTGCAAGTGGCTAGTGTGAGTTTTCTTTCTTTTTCTTGTAACCGTCAAAAGCCCTTTGCCCTTTTATTTACATGTTTGTTAAACAATAAAATAATCTATACTTGTTTCCACAAAACAATATTTACTGATAAATTTGACTGAAAAATATTGTCTACTTTATTTGAAAAATAATTGGGGGCCAGGGGGCCTCCACTCCTTTGTTGCCCCGAAGCCTCTCAACCTCTAAATCCGGCCCTGAGCATTTTTTCAATTTAAAAACGTGAGTAACCTGCGTAAAATATAATTTTCACTTCTCATGCTCAAAAAGTGCACTTTTATGTCGTGCATAGACGACATAAAACTTATTATATTCTCTTCTATCATATTAAACTTCTGTATTTTCTGTCATTACATTTAGTAAATCACGTAAAATAGATATCGATTGACGTTCAAAAATGCTCTAAAATGTTTGACTTGGCAGGTTAAAAATTAAAAAAAATATATTAAAAAATTAGTTGGCGGG
>JALPQI010021156.1:0-21239 GCA_025490895.1 Thaumatotibia leucotreta
AGTTTCCAGCCAGCATTACGTATAAATCAAAGTCATTCGTATAAAAATTAAAAAGTTAACTTTTTGCTACAATATGTTACAAGGAATGGGCGGAGGCGTGCTGTGATGTACACGAGCATTACAGTTTAAACGATGTTCTAATTTTGAAAAATTCGGAACGGTTTTTTAAAAGGCTGTTTCGTAACGTACCAGTATTTAGGAGCATGTTCTATCTTGATTTACAACCTTGTTGACTTTTTAGACTACGCTTATTTAAATCATACCGAACATTTCTTATTTAAGCTCGAGTCATCTTCATCTCAATCCATCAAAATTAACAAGGTTCTCGTAAAGTTCAAGCCTGCGACGGTCTTGCATGTCAGAAGTTTAAAAATTATAGGTACTCATAAATTTCACAGAAACAATAATTAAGTAATCAGTGAAATTTCGTCAAACCAATGATACAGTTATTCACGATGTGGAAAAATGGCGCCTTAGCAACCAAACAAATTGCATACATTAAAAAAACCTTGCAATACTTACTGTAGACGTTGGTGAACAGATTTTCAACCTAGTTCCTTAAGTAGCAGAGTTAAAAATTGTTTTATTTCATACTAAAGCTCTGCATTCGCAAATGAGATAATAATTTGTATTTCGAACAGTCAAATATTTAAATTTGAAAACGGAACTTTCCCCGTGCGGGTTCAATTGCTATATTTTAAGGAAATGCTAAATACATATTTCGATGAACATAACTTATTATAGCATAAATTTTACAAGTGTGTTCGAATACTTTTAAGAATGTAAATGCGTTATGTAATTGTAATTTTACGATGTTGATAGTTCAGGAGCTATAGAAACATAATTATACATATATTTTTGATCAACATAAACCGAATTTTAAGTATTTGATGACAAACTAAGGGACTACAATATGGGGTTCTTCAAAATACAAATACAGGTTTTTAACCCTTGACTACCTACGTCCTGTTTGTATCACACAACCACCTACCTGCGGTCCTGGAGACTGCTTCTTCTTATGGGACCTGATTTATTTACTTTGGCGTGACTGAAGGGGGTTTAAATATATTAAATATACTTTAAATAGTTTCAGGCATTTATTAACCAACAAGAATACAAAAATAATCAATATTTTGTATTTCAAACTTAACATATTTATTAACATGTTGTATTTTCGATTACAAAACTTAGTATCCTTCAGGGTATAAGATTACAAAATTAAGAAACATAATATAAAGCTTTTCATTATAAAAAAATAAAATTGAGCAATCAAAAATGCTATTAAACTATCTAATTTGGTTACAAATAAGATATTTTTGTAAAATTACATGCTTTAGAAATAACCATTTTTGTCTGTCGTCGACACACAATTTGTTCGAACATTCACATTCAAAACAAGTTTCTAGTCCCGTGGAAGACGCTAATTATTTGCACGACGCTCTAAATAGGGTTTCACTAATTTTTCGGCTAGTTTCTTCATATTTTGAACCTTTTTTCAAAACTAATTTCAAAATTTAAATAACACAACCACCTACGTGCGGTCACTGAGACACCTACAAAATGTATCGTAACCACCTACATGCGGTCTCACGGACCGCCGATGCTACTTTATTACTCACAAAATCCAAATGAGTGCACGTCTGAACGAGTCGACAGCATGGCCAGCACTGCGAAAGTGCTGGGCAAAGGTACAAGGTCACAGAGGCATGAGCGATGTACTGGCGTTCAGTTATTGTCAATTTTGAATAATCCAGTGTCTGTGAGACCGCACGTAGGTGGTTAAGGGTTAAACAGTAGGCAACGAACGTGTTGGAGGTATTGTTGTTGGAGAAGTTGCAGGCGACCATAGGCTACGGTAGCTGCTTATCATTAAACAGACCGTATGCTTTCACAAATTTCGGGAATTTGTCTCTGTCGCACCAACGAAGGCGTCATTAGAGTGACAGAGACAAATCCTCGAAAATTGCGAACTTCGTAGTTCGCGGTAGGTTCGCTGATGCCGATTTAGATAGTCAGTCAAGTAATTATAATTATCCTATATCCATTCACTAAGCAAAGGTTTATTCTTTATTACATGTGGTATTAAAACAAGAACCAGTATCCGAACGTTACACACGTTGAAGAATTACCAATAACAAGATTGTTATTAAAATTAAATAAATATGAACTCGTTTCCAAAATTGCGCTGTAGCAAACCACTTTTATAATTTTGGGCGTTCGACCTCACGATTGCACGAAATGGTGAAATTCTTAATGAAAACGTATTGCGAGTTTTTAAGTCATTCATTCAATTATTGTCATTGATTTAAATTGGTAATTTGTTATCTTTAATACTGGCTGTATTGTAAAGATATGCCATCTCGTATTCACAAAATTAAGTAAATTGCCCATCATGTTAACTGCTGTTATTGCAGTCACTGTTATATGTATATTCTACTTATCAATATTTTAAGTGTCTATTACAACCTATTTACAAAGTAAAAGGCGGCTTAAAGATCTAAAAAGAAACAAATACAATTTATTTGAATCAATACACTATGGATTACACTAGAGTTGGTTCCATAACAATTCGCTCATAGCTTAAAACGCCATGGAACTATGAGAGGATTTAGATTAGATTAGATTTGAATGGTCAAATGGATTGAGAGCCTCAAACAGCATGTTTTCCAAAAATGCGTGATAGTATAACTATTTTTTACGTTGTTGTGTAGGTACTGTAGGGGTTGTATAACAATCATCTACATTTACTGGTTGATTTCGGATGAATTCTGTATTTAAATGAATGACATAAAATCAATATAATAAATAAAATAGAAAATTGTATCAGTCACCCTCGAGGCTCCAGCCTCCTGGCTCGTGTCGCCGTGAAGTATAAAATAAATTACTTCTTCTTCAAAGTCTACACCCTGCGTCTTATTAGTCCACCAGTACCTGAACAGAACCTATCCCTTATTAATTTTGTCTACTGTTTGCAAGATACCACTCTGCATTTTTATTTAAGAATATCTTACATCGATTCAAATGCTGAATGGGACCATGACCGATCAAAGCCAGACTGAATCCTATGCAAATCCTCGTTCTGCATTGAATTCCCAGCAATCGGCCGAAGTGATGAATCTAAGTGGAGACGTATTAAAATTGTAGGGACGGAGCATGCGCGAACGCGCTCAGATAGATCCGTATCCTGCTCACGGAGGGCGGGAGAGTGTTGCGTGGATAAGCCTTAAATATCCTTACAATTATGGTCCATGGAATAAATTACCTGCCAGGATTTTCTCAAAACAGTATAGTACATCTTCATGCCTAGCCAAAATGACATTCTGCTATCGGAACACTGGGCCATATCGGGTCCTGTTGGTTCCACTGGAAAACACGGGTTTAGGAGAAAAATGTTTAAGTGTATTAGGCTTAATTCAATGAGCATGAATATGAACCCTTTTCAAGTTTTCAAGAACTGACATGAAGTATTGGTTCTACTTCTTGCCAGTTCGGGGATTCTTACAAAAGACCCTTCTTTTAGTAAGGTTTTAGTCTAGAAATTTGACATAACGCAGGCCTCCGTTCCTGAAATCTATGAGAATATCTAGGCACGTAAGCTCAGATTTCCTACTCGTATTCTGGAGCCAAGTGTTATTGCATTCTCTATCCTTTTTATACCTGCTAGGACTTAATAAAAATAATGAGAATTTTCTTTTTAGCCAGCAGTGCTCAGCAGTTCTGCTACAATGATAGGAGTAAGTAGGATAATCATTCTCGTGGTCTCCCGTGTAATGTTAGGAAGTTTAAAGATGGAACATCCATACAATATAATCGTTTGGCATTGCGTGGGCGCCTGCGCCGCATCTGCACGAGCGCGATAGCATTGTCATGGAACACTGGGCCATATCCGGTCCTATCGTCCGACTGGAAAACACGGGTTCAGGGAAATTCTATTTGAGTTTTAGGATTTTAACTCAATGAATGAATCCTTCTCAAGGGGATGTCGGTTCTCATCATCATCATTATCAGCCTATGATAGTCCACTGCTGGACGTTGGCCTCTCCTTTTAACTATGCGTTTAGACACGTTAGGAGGTAAATGCCCGTAATCGCCATGCTGGGCAAGTGGATTGGCGATCGCAGTAATGTATCCACTATGATGACGCTGCTGCCCATCATCAATCTTTTATCAGATGATGGTCAGTGACACTTCAATCAATCCCTTAGTTGACTCTTACGACACCCGCAGGAGGAGTTGGGGTGGTGACTAATGTATTCTTACTGCCGTCACCACCCAGTCAATGTCGGTTCTACTTTTGTCAATTCGGGAATTCTGATAGAAGAAGATCAGTAAGGTTTTAATCTGTAGAATTTCGATACAACCTAGGCTCCATTCCTCAGATCTTTGGGAATATAATTATATGACGGTCAACATGTATTTAGGGAAATTATGTTTAGAATTATTTCAGGGTCGTGAGAAAAATGGGAGTGAAGACCGTGGCACGATCGCAGCGTCGCATTAGAATATTAGGAAGGACATCTGCACCAAATTTACTGTATGCTGAAAAATTCGATCGATTATAATCACCAATAAAAATTTGATACTTTTTTTCGTCTATTAAATAAAAATATGACAATACCTAAATATTATACCTAGATGCATAGAGTGCGTCGTTTTTAGGGTTCTGTAGCCAAAATGGCAAAAACGAAACCCTTATAGTTTCGTCATGTCCGTCCGTCCGCAGCATAACTCAGTGGCCGTTAATACTAGAAATCTGCAATTTGGTACAGGTATGTATACATATTAATCATGCCAACAAACGTACAATTAAAACGGTTCTGCTGCGGAAACCAGACCAGATGATATATTAGGATAATAAAGTACTTCCAATCCCAGATTACTAAATTCATAATCATCTTCGGGCCAAAACGGTGACGTCTGACATTTTGTGTCAAGCTCAAATGTCATCCCACTGCCGTGCAAGTTGGCGCAGCGAATCACGATCTCATTACGGTTGGGATTTGCAATCAAGAATGTTGCTTTGTTTGACGCATTGTGCTCAGGAAATTTTAGCAAAATTGAACCTGGTATTATTATCAGCAACAATAAGGAACATTTCCAAATGCATATTGTCTTTTCCGAGTCGCAAAGGTTCAACTGCGAGTATAGAATGTGATGTCATGTTGGATAATTGTCCCGAATTGGAAATACGTTTATCCTTGAGCTTGTTATTTAGTGAGCACTTCCACTGTATTGTATTGTAGTGGAAACCAAAATTTACATTACTTAAATATTAGGAACTTTTTAGGTAGTAAGAATCAAAGTTGATCAATATGAAGCGAGAAGAATTTAAAAATGTTAAAATATAAAATATGATAATCAGGTTAACGATTTGATAAATGAGATTATTATACCTTCAAAAAGAGCACACCTGATACTTCCGGCATAGCACTTATCGCGCCGCTTG
The DNA here is from genome assembly GCA_025490895.1 of Thaumatotibia leucotreta. Taxonomy (NCBI): domain Eukaryota; kingdom Metazoa; phylum Arthropoda; class Insecta; order Lepidoptera; family Tortricidae; genus Thaumatotibia; species Thaumatotibia leucotreta. The sequence goes on from JALPQI010021156.1 coordinate 5,447, forward strand.
TGTCGCAGGTATCCAATTGTCCATTGGCTACGTTATCAGCCTATCTTGGTCCATTGCTGGTCATAGGCCTCTCGTATTTATTAACTATCGTATCGATGCAATGACGCCTGAAACACTAAAGGAGGATTCACTGACTTCAATTTGTCAATGGCTAAAGAGACAAGATCATTCTCGTCATCAACATCCTTGTTGTCCTCCCTGACAACTTTACTCTTCGGCAGTAACATAACACTGAATAGAGCGCAGTGCTATTTGGCTGTGTATCTCCCCAGGTGGATTTTGCTCGTGACTTTAGTTTTGTTTAGATCATCATCCTCATCATCATGTCAGCCGAAAGACGTCCACTGCTGAACATAGGCCTCCCCCAAAGATTGCCACAATTACCGGTCCTGTGCCACCCGATAGATACCATACCGATTTTTGTTTAGATACCAGGCCCGTTTGTTGAAGATTTGGCCCGTTGATGAGGAGCTATCTCGATTTACTTTATTTTTATACGAAGACTTGTAGCAGAAGCTGCATTAATTTAATTAGCGGCTCACGCCTGTGACAAACAAAATTCTTAAAAGTACATTACCAAATTGATTCCAAACGCCTCAACATCTACACACTAGTGATAATCCGGTGGCAACTTTATTAGACGATCGGTATTAGATAGCTATGCCTGAGGCGAGACCTCGGTAATCTTCAGCAAATACTTCCGTAAAATATAATGCTCAAGCGCTGCCGTTCACACGCCCACATCTTTGAATCCCAAACCCAAAAGATATCAATGTCATAGCAAACTTCATACAATCTCATTCATTTTTTAACTACACCGTGGTTTTCCGGAAGTAAAACGTCCTTATAGTTTTCGTATGCGATGTAGATAAGTCCGTTTGAAGTAACAACGCTCATTTGTTTTGGGATGGATTAAGTTCGATTGTGTTGCCACGTGCAATTTGATATTAAGACTCGCTGAATACTGAGTCATCTTCCTAGTAGTTTATTGGACAAGATTCCTGAAATAGCTCTAAAAGGTTCCATTCACATGATCTTACCCGACGGCTACGAAAAAATACGCAGCACTGCAATGGCATTTCCGTCACTCCGCGCGTAATTGGATTAGAAATAAATGCTACGTATTTTCGATTTCACAGTTTCGAATGACGAAATATGATTGTCAGTATAAAAACGCGCCAAAATGAAATTATATCAGACGTGACGTCTTTTCTCTGTGTAACTATATGATTATTTTATATTAGGAATCTGTGTTTAGTATGTATTTGTGTAGGTACCTACTTTCACAAATTAAACCGTTAACATTTTAATTTCAAACAAATTAACCTATTTATATTTATTTATTATATCAACATGACCAAATTTTCTTTAGAATGAGAAAGTCAACTCTCAAAGTTAAAATATTTACAAGCTAAAATCTACTGGGATATATCTACTATAGTACCTACTCAACAACAGTGGGCGATGAATGGCTGAAATGATGATGATGATATCTACTAAAAAAAAATCCAAAGGAGATCAAGACGGGAAAAAACTTCATATTTCTCTTCTAATACAAGAGTATTACGTTTTCCGAAACTTTAGAATAAACGGTCACATAGCTCTCTAGAGAAAAGCAGTAAAAAAGTACATTATGTGTTCGCAACTCCTATTCAAATCGCTATGATGGGATCTAATCCACAAAAAGAAAAATCTAAGTTTCTTTCAAACTAACACGAGTCTCAACATAAAATCCGTGCTCTAAAATGATTACATAATTCAAGTAGAATGATTTAACATGTCAAACAACCACTAATTACATGTTCACAATGATTCACATCTAACCTTACCCGCTGGATTGGAAAGCAATTACTTTGAGCCATAAGGCCCACACTTGACGGGCACCTACGCAACTTGAAGATGGTTAAGTACCTACTCATCTGTAGTCTTTATAATATTATGGTGCTGGCGGGAGTTTTCGATAGCGATTAACGATAGAAATAAAAAAAAGCATTTAAAGAGCATATTTATGCAGGGTATCTATCAGTCTTGTTTTTCGTTTTGCCGTCGATATGTTGAGTCTTGAGTCAGTGTAGTGTGCAACGCGACAAAATTTAAGCAAAATGGGTATGTAGATGCTTTCCATCACTGCCCCCGTCAGCGCTACTCGCTATCATTGACCAGACCTAGTACCGCAAACACCGACATTCGTAAATTTCGGAGATTTGTCTCTGTCACTCTAATGACGCCTTTATTGGAGTGACAGAGACAAATCTCCGAAAATGTATTCCCAAGTTCGTGGTAGGCCCGCAGAGTGCGTGGCCGAGATATCGTACTTTTTTTTATCTGCCACTCTTGCATATTACCTAGTGCGACAAATATAGATGCGTTTCGTTCGCGACTGAACGTTAGCGATTAGCATCTTTCGGTACGGTTCCTCTAATCTATTTAGCGGGGTGGAAGTCTGTACAAAATCTCTTAATATGCATGAACATGTCGAGCCATTGTTGACATTAATTATTTAGGTGAGTAACCCATTCCGCTATATATTTTAATGCTCCCAAATTAAAGCAGCCAGCCACACGTACCTACCTGAATAGAATATTTCTGGAGTTTAAAGCATTCATAAGGTAAGGTTAGCAAACATCAAACGGATCATTTGCTAATTTGACTTACAATTTTTAGTAACATTTTTTTGCCATTTCACTGGCTTGGAATAGCCGCATCTTATACAATATACATAACTAGTTGTATACCTAATGTAGGTTGTACCTATATTTCATATTAATTTGTGATATTTTATTAAATATAAAGGTTCCATTGCCCAATTTACAAATTTAAAATGCACTTGATTTACAAAGCGATCGTTTTTATTTCGATAATCGCTATCGAATAAATTATCCACTCCCTTTAGACCAGTAAATTCGTTCGCTAAGCGCATCCGACATGTGCTCTGCTATTGGATTAAACTTAAACTAAAACACAAGCATCTCAGGATCCGTAACTCTTATTACAAAGTCATAAAGTTCACTTTTGAGAACTATTTTGTTTTGAATCCGCAAGAGTAATATTGTAAGTAAAGGTGTTTTTTGGTACAATAGAAATAATTAATCCAGTACAAGTCAAGGTCGATCTTTAGTTGTTTAATTGGTACAACTGTTTGGCCACGGAAGTGTGGGCGAAGTTAAGTAAGTTCAAGTATTATGCTTAATGTTACTTAATTTATTTCGTTTATTGACACAGTTTTACATAGTCATCGTGACGATGAATACTTCAATTGGATATTGAAAATTTACATCATACATCATTTAGCATATTTCGGTCCACTGCCTAGGCCTTCTAAAACCTATGCATAAAGACGCATTATGAGCTAATAATTGCCACACAACAAGCGCGTACCACCAGCCATGCACCTGCACCCCATTGTAATACCACCTACGTATACGTAATTACGTAGTTCGTGGCTCGTGCGAACTCTTGTATTCCCCATTTTTCTATACCCCTTTACGACCGAGACAAACATTTTCTAAAATCTTATGAAAAATGTATGTAGATCGTTTTAAATTATCTTCGTATACTTGTAAAAAATAATTAAGACTGGGCATCAACCTAGGAAAAAATGTGATTTCACCCACGGGCCCCGCTCCTGTTCTCTGTGTGCGTGACGGCGCGCCTACTGTCCTCCCGCTCGCACACTCGCATAGTATATGCCGGAGCAACTACATGAAACGTGGCAATATTTTTAAAGATTGAATTGTCTAGTACTATTTATAATTATGTGCAATCATAAAGGCGGGGTCACACTAGGGTTGCCAACTTTTTTCAAAGGAAATATAGTATTTTTCAAATTTTCGTCTAAAAAGATATAGTACACCCCGAAAAATATAGTACACTAGAGAAAAAGGTTAAAACGCATGCGAAATTTGTTTAACTACACTTACCATAGTTTTAAAGAAGTGTCTAGTTGGTTACCGGTTATTAGAGTTTCATACTTTTAACTTATGCTTCACTTATTCTTCAGGGCAACCAACTCTAACACATGCATAATAAGATTGGAGATAAAATTTGTGACGCACAGACACGAGAAGCATATTATTTTTTTACCAGTAGGCACAAAGCATAAGGACCCCTGAAAATATAGTATTTTTGCGTACTATATATTTTTCCAACAGTATATAGTACGGACGGCTGAAATATAGTACAATACTATATTATATAGTACGGTTGGCAACCCTAGGTCACACCGCGGCACGTTCAGATGCGTGCACGTGCGCGTTGCGTGGCCGCCACCAGTTGCCACCCACCTCCCCCCGCTGCCACGCGTCGCCACTCAACGCCACCCGTCGCCGGCCGCCACCCGTCGCTACCCTCCTCCCCCCGCTGCCACCCGTCACCAACCGTCGCTGTCGCCACCCACCGCCAACTTTCGCCACCCGCCTCCCCCCACTGCCGCCAGCCTCCCCCCGCCGCCACCCACCGCCACCCGCCTCCCGTCGCCCGCCTCCCCCCGCTGCCACGTCACCACCCGTCGCCGCCTGCCTCACCCCGCTGGATGCGGGTGGCGCAGGACCGGTCATTGTGGCAATCTTTGGGGGAGGCTTACGTTCAGAAGTAGACATTTTTTGGCTGATATGATGATGATGATTATGATGATGATGAATTAATCATAATAAAGTCTAAAACTGGTAGACCACACTTTTTGTCGACTGTGCCTATGGAGGCGCGCTCAGTTTGGGTTTATTACCACATTTCAAGTGATAACTGATATACATACAGTCTGTTACCATCAAGCGGGCTTTTATTTGAGTTCAATTTCTTTAGTTACATTTTTTAATTAAATAGTGTTCAGGACATTGTCAAGAATCTTCATCTAGGTGTCATCATCATTTAAATATTTAGCAAACGGGTTATTCACGTAATTTATTTACGTCGATAATTGCCGGACATGTGTGAGTAACCCGTTTGCTAAATATTTAAATATGTTAGAGTCTCACGTTAGTTACAATTCTAAAATCTTCATCTCGTTACTCAGTGACAATAAAAGCCTCCATGATGGTACTAGTTGCTGTATGTAAGTATTTTATGTATTTTAGTTAGCTAATCCTCTAGGCTTGTCGCGAACTTCGAGAAACGAAAATTTCGGCCATCTCTCTCTTGCAACTTATTTTCAATCGTATTTCAGTATACATAATTATACGTATCGTATAGTGTTTAAAGTTCAAATACCGGCGCGGCGAGGGAATTATTTGTGTATTTATTTATCACGCCTTCCCCCGGCCAGATGGTCACTGACAAGCCCCGAACCTCGGTCAGGACTGACCATGTACCCGGTTGTCACCGACAAAATTCCGTTTGACCTTCTGACGCCCTTGGTCATCGAGCGCGCGCTCCTGACCGATGTCGCCTGTCGCTGACCACGCGAAGCCAGTGCGCTCGGGACATCGTCGCGCGCGCACGTTTATGAACTCTGACCTTAAAAGTATTAGCGTAAATCGTAACGGAAGCAAAGAGATGCGAACGCGATTTTATCGTGGAATTATTAGATTTATATAAAAGCTTACCCTGTTTGTGGGATTTATCGTCACCGATATACGATACTTCGAATTTATTTCTAAACAAATTAAGAGGATCGTCTTAGTCTAACATATCGACGAGATTTAAATGGCTTAAAACCAGTCTTTGCTTGAGCCATCGCTTCATCCATATCCTCCTGTTTTTCTCTTTTTTATAGGCAGTGCTCAAAAGTAATAATGCTACTGAAATTTTAAGAGACACGGAGCCATTGCACGTACAGTCGGTCCACAAGTTCCGAACACACTGATGTCGGAGCGTGGTCATCGACCGTGTAGCCAGACAACTCGGACGGCCACGACTGACCAAGGTCGAGCGGTCGGGGGCCTGTCAGGGACCGTCTGGCCCGGGCTTTACTCAGTGACAATAAAAGCCTCCATGATGGTACTAGTTGCTGTATTTAAGTATTATATGTATTTTCTTCGGTTACCGCGAGGATTACTCATGAAATAAAACTATGAAAACGGATAAACTCGCGTATATTAACTAATTTTAACTTAATTCCGACGTTTCGAACACTTTACAGGGTTCGTGGTCTGCGGATGACCACGAACCCTGTAAAGTGTTCGAAACGTCGGAATGAAGTTAAAATTAGTTAATATACGCGAGTTTATCCGTTTTCATAGTTTTATTATATGTATTTAGTTAGCTTTATTTCTTATGTTACAAGAAGAACTCAACGAGTTGCCATTAATGGGTTCCAGTCAGATATTGTATAAGTCACTTCCGGCGTCCCGCAGGGATCGATTTTAGGTCCAATGCTCTTTAATATATTTATTAATGATATTAAAATTATATCTTTGGCTGAGCTGGAGACGTTGCCGCCGCCGACGAGTACTGCTAAGGTTTCTGAGGTGTTAGAGACGCCGGTGGGGCCGGCGGCGGAGCCGGTGGCAGCAGCAAAGGCGTCGGTGGCACCTAGACCCGTTCGTCAAGCAAGGCCTAACAAGGCCGATTTGGGTTCCAGCTCTGGAAAGCGCTAAAGTTTGCTTCAGTGATCAGCTTCTTTTTCTTACTGTGCTAGTTTAGTTTTTATTACGTCACAAAGTAACTATTCCTCTAATTACATTTTATATTCTTGTGCTAAAAGCGGTGGACTTAAATAACTTAATTGTCATCTCGATGTTAATTGTCAATGTCACTCACTTCGTAACTGACGTTTCTGTGGCGTTTAGTTTTCGCAATGAGTGTGGTGTATTTTTCTTTTCATATTTTAGTTTACATTTTTTTTTGTTTATTTTTATTTTCTTTCCTTTCTTAAAAAGTTATTTTCATTTTGACATTTTGAATCAAATACCTATTTAACCATTTTTTTTTTGTTTATGTGAGCTGCTGGCGAGCAAGTGAGGAGGAATTTTACCGTTCGGAATTTTTTATTAGTTATTGTTAGGTATACTTTTTTTTTATTTATTATTATTAGTATTACATATTATTATTATATATATATTTATTATTCAACCAACCTAATATGTCCGACGACCTTAACGTTTCTTTGAATAGTGAATTTTTTTCAATGTCTTCTTCTAGCAATTATGACTCTTTGAGTGATGGTTCAGATATGCCCGACCTATGTGAACGTTTGAATTGTACCTTTGACTCCTCTGTTAAAAATTTCAATATTGTCCACATAAACGCGCAAAGTGTACCAGCTCATTACCCTGAACTTTTATCCTCTTTTAGCAGTAATAATCATATTCATGTTATTCTCATTTCAGAGTCGTGGCTGAAACCCTCCCTTCCATCAACACTTTATTCTTTACCGGGTTATTGTTTGATACGTAATGACAGGACCGGTACTAGTGACGGCGGAATGGGGCCCATTCGTGGTGGTGGTGTTGCTATATACATCAAAAGTAATCTTGCCAGTCGAATAGTCGCGCAGTCTCCATCTGTCTACTCAAGTTCTGCCGAGCATCTTTTCTTAGAAGTTATATTACACCATTCCAGAGTTCTCCTTGGTGTTTTCTATAGTCCATCCTCTAACATTAATTATTTTGATTCTTTACATGACACTTTAACTGATTTAAGTCCCCAGTTTGACCATACCATTATCATGGGTGATTTCAACACCTGCCTCCTTAAGAACGATGTCCGGTCTTCCAAGCTTCGCTGTCTTGCTACTTCTTTGAACTTAAGTTTACTACCGCTCAATGCCACACATTTTCCGCATAATGGCCCTCCTTCTCTTTTAGACCTCATTTTAACTTCTTCCCCAGATTTGGTTTCCTTTCACGGGCAAATAAACGCGGTTGGCTTCTCTAACCATGATTTAATCTATGCTTCTTTCAAAATTCGTCCTCCTAAAAGAAAACACAAAATAATTATGCGGAGAAATCTCCAGAACGTGGACCGGGACGCACTGTATGCGGACATGTCCAGCATGGATTGGCAAGCTGTAGAGTTGGCAGTAGATGTTGACGTCAAGGTTAAGATTTTTAATGACATATTGCTTGCGATTTTCGATAAACATGCTCCGCTAAAACCTGCCCGTGTCAAGCATTTCCCAGCGCCATGGCTCACGCCTGATATTAGACTACATATGGCCAAGCGTGATCGGGCTCACATCAAATTTCGGCAGGAGCCAAGTGATGCTAATCGTTTGAGGTACATCGAATTGCGTAATCGTTGTAACAAGATCTGTAGGGAAGCAAGGCGTCGTTATATCCACAAATCGATTGAGGACTGTCCCCCTTCTAAATTGTGGTCGTTTTTAAAGTCTCTTGGGGTAGGCAAATCTCAATTACCACCTTCTAGTTTTTTAGATTTAAATGGTCTGAATCAACATTTCAGTGCTTCACCGGTTACTCTTGACCCGCTTCTTAAATCATCAACATTATCTCTTCTTGCCTCTACTACTATAAACCCCGACTTATCTCCTTTTGATTTTGGTACCATTTCGGCGCATGAGGTGCTTGCGCTTCTGAAGTCTATTAAGACGAAAGCCGTCGGTGATGATAACCTCAGCATAGATATGCTTATGCTTGTGGCGGATTTCATTGCTCCCATCCTTTCTGATATCCTAAATTATTCTATGTCCATGGGGTCCTTTCCCGCTGCTTGGAAATATGCACATGTTATTCCTCTCCCCAAATCCTCCAATCCTGTCTCGTTTTCACAATATCGGCCAATTTCTATCCTACCTGTTTTATCTAAAATTATTGAGCACTACGTGAATCGACGTCTCATGTCCCATCTTAATAGAAATTCCTTGCTAAATCCCTTGCAATCCGGTTTCCGCCCTGGGCATAGTACGGTTAGTGCTTTGGTTAAGGTCACTGACGACATTCGCCTTAATATTGAGTGCAAAAAGCTTACTGTCCTGGTACTCCTAGATTTTAGTAGTGCTTTTAATACGGTAGACTTTGACATCCTCCTTGGTATCCTTCGTACTATTAACATTTCAGAAATCTCACTTTCATGGTTCCGTAATTATTTATTTGGTAGGCGGCAGCGTGTCAAGGTTGATGACAAATTGTCCGAGTGGTGTGACCTCTCCGCTGGTGTCCCGCAGGGAGGTGTACTTTCTCCACTTCTTTTTTCCATTTTTATAAATAGCATTACCGCAGAACTCACATCCTCGTATCATCTTTACGCTGATGACCTACAGATCTACGCGGCGGCTAGTATTGATAATCTTGCAGCTCTTATTAGCCAAATTAACACTGACTTAGAATTCATACGCAGTTGGGCATGCAGATATGGCTTAAAGGTCAATGCTAAAAAATCGCAAGCAATTGTCATTGGTAGTCCTTATTTCGTAAATATGCTCTCGGATGTGGTGATACCTGATATTATTTTTGATAGCACTTCTATTCCTTTCTCCCCTTCTGTCAAAAATTTGGGTATCACCATTGACCAAACGCTTTCTTGGTCCCCCCACATTGCTGAGGTGAGTCAAAAAGTGTTTGGATCCCTTCACTCTCTAAGGCGACTGCAGAATTTCCTCCCTTTCCATACTAAATTGATGCTTGCTCAGTCTCTTCTGCTTCCCCTCCTGGACTACGGTGACGTTGCTTTCTTGGATCTTTCTGAGGAGTTGCTCGACAAACTTGAGCGGTTACAGAATGTTTGTATAAGGTATATTTTTGGTCTACGTAAGTATGACCACGTATCCGCCTTTCGGTCCCAACTCGGTTGGCTACCCATCCGCCGGCGCAGAGATGTGCATATCTTGTCATTGCTTTTCAACATACTTTTCAACCCAGCTTCCCCCCCTTACCTTACTGAGAGATTTAGGTATTTAGCTGAAGGAAGTGGTCACCGTTTGCGTTCGAGTACCAACATTACGTTAGCTATACCTTCTAATAAGACCCGTTTTTACTCTAAGTCTTTCACGGTGTACGCTGTGAAGCTGTGGAACGAGCTGCCCCTGTCACTTAGGCAATCCCAGTCTGTAGCATCACTCAAGGTTAATTTGAAGAAGTTTTGGCTGTCCAATATAGTTTGATTAGGTTGAATACTGTATATATACTTATATATACACATACTTATATATATTTATTTATACTTATGCGTATTTATCTTTTAGAATGATATTTATTTATATAGGGTTTATTTATGGTATATAATTAATATACATGTTTTTCTTTTCTTCCTGGGTATACTTGTTGTACATTGTATGTTTGTCTATCCTATTATTTTACTCTCCAACTCAGTTACTCTAAGGTTAGCTGGAAGAGATCCCTTATAGGGATAAGCTCGCCCTTGTAATATTTTTTTTTATGATTGTGTCGAATTTTATCTTATGTACAATAAAGTGCTTACTACTACTACTACTACTAAATCGTGTTTTAAAAATCCTCCACACACTATTTTAGGGTTTTGACTGTCCGGTTTAGGTAAGATACCAGCGCATTTCAAACAGGAAGCCATTTTATAATAAGATTTGAGGTTAAGTTTTATACTCGAAATTATGTCCACAGGAACACAGTCACCGCTATGGATAACACTTCCACATTAAATTTAAACTTGTTTTTAACGAAATTCACAGTTATTTCACTAAAACAGACTGATTTTCGAATATTTATGGGTTTTTACGAAATGAGCAACAGAAAACACAAGTGCAGTTAAAAGTGAGGGTCAAATGGTATTATATGCAGACGACCTTAAAATTTTTAAAAAGGCTACTAACCCAGCTGATTGTAGGCTTCTCCAAGAAGACCTTGATAGGTTAAGTAATTACTGTACCGCAAATAAACTGGAATTGAGTATATCAAAGTGTAACGTTATTACATTTACTAAAAATAGGAATAAGGTTAAATATAATTATATTCTATGTAACGAACAACTAAAAAGAGTTGATCTCGTGCGGGACCTCGGAATACTTCTTGACAGTAAACTACATCTTGACCAACATGTTAACATGATTGTATCTAAGGGTTACCAACTGTACAACTTTGTAATTAGAGCTGCAATAGATTTCAGAAGAGCCAGTACTTACACGTATCTATATACCAGTTTGGTTCGCCCCCAGGTCGAATACGCAAGTATTATTTGGGATCCTTACTACAATAAGTACATAGAGGCCATTGAGAATATACAATACAAATTTCTTAAGAACGTAAATTTTAAACTGTGCCGAAATGGTCGATTATCATATCATTATTTACTGACTAAATATACACTGCCGTCTCTTAGGAACAGGCGCCTTTTACTGCAGGCTATGTTTCTCCATGGACTGTGTAATAATAAAATAGATTGTGCGCAACTTGTCAATAAGGTATGTTATGTGGTGCCTAGAAACGTCAACCGACGAGGGTCGCGCGCCTACCGGCAGTTCGCGACGGCGCCGTGCCGCACGAACGCCGGTGAGCGCGCACCCCTGCGCCGGCGAGCGCTGGATATAACCAACATTTTACCCATATCGATATATTTCATCTCTCTCTCCCGAAGTATAGACACGCCATCTTAGAAGCTATAATTTAAGTACTTACCTTAAAACAACGCTGCTTTCTAATTAGTTTCCTGCCGTTCATTTCATAGTTTGTATAAGTGCAAATTAAAAAAGCGAAGTGAACGCCTATTTATATTCCTAACAAATTTAATATTGTATACCGATTTGTCATTACTCTTTACTGCTACATATGTATATATAAGAAACTTTTTGTATTTAAATTTTTAAAACAAATTCACTTTTGGCAACCACAATTTGTTAGAGTAACCCGTGGATAATGCTGTTGACTATACATAATGTAATCCGTAATTTATGTAATACTTAATAGCACCGAATATTGTATAGTTGTTTGTTATCCCTAAAATAAATAAAATAAAAATGAAATAAAATAATCCTCTAGGCTTATCGCGAACTTCGAAAAACGAAAATTTCGGCCATCTCTCTCTTGCAACTTATTTTCGATATGCAACTTATTTTCAATCTTATTTCGGTATACATAAGTATACGTATCGTATAGTATTTAGAGTTCAAATACCGACGAGGGAATTATTTGTGTATTAATTTGCTGCAATAAATATTATCTATAGGGGAGACCAGGTATGAACGTAACAATTTTCAGTTTTTGATTTTTTTTATTTTTTTGGTAGCAGTTGTCAAACTTTGCATCTTTATGTGCAATAGACACATATTTCATGTATCCTTTGGTACCAACATAAACTTCATACATCGAATAGTTTTACAAAAAAATGGCTCACAGTGAAGGATGGAATTTGTTGCAATTATCCCTACCCCCAAGGCTGGTTGTAACAGAGCATAGGGATAATAGAAACAAAGTAAATAACTATAAAATAATCAATAAAATTATGTGTAGTAGGTATTTTTAAGTAATCAACAGTCTTACAATATCACTATCTCAAAGACGAACATTAACAATGAATGAATGTAATTAACATTAGGTATTATATGAGACGAAATTAATTTATACCTATAGGATATATGAGTGACGTGAGAGCAATCAACTTTCTGTCTTATTCTAAATGACATATTTTAATAAATGCCCGGTCGCCGGTCACATACTGTAAACATCAAATCATTGGGCAAAGGCCACTGAAAATGTTTGGTTATATTATTGAACTTACTAAAACTATAGTACGGTAGGTAACTCATATTACCGGTTTTTATAAATGCCCGGACGCCGGTAACAGATTGTATACCGGATGGAAATTATTTTTGGGTCAGTGACGGCAACTACCAGATTCAGAGGAGCTACGCAAAATAGTTTTAAAAGACTTTCCCTCGATTTTAAATTAATAAAGATTGGCGTTTACAGATTTGGAAACAGCATACAGGGTGGGAGAAAATGGTCATTTTTGACCCCAATCTATCCTGTTTCTGTTCAGCAGAGTTGGGCGTAATCAATTCATTTTAGAATTAATTACAGGGTTACATTCCAGTAATGACGATTCCGCAGTAATGAATTACTACTATAATCAAAATTACTGTAATGCTCAGCATTAAATGCTGTACTACGGTTACGCCTGTAATCCATTCCTTTGGGATCGGTATTGTAATCCGTTACTATAATATTGAATCCAACGTAATCAAGTACTTTAGTAATCTGCATTACTTAGAACAGTTAAAACGTAATTTTGTTACTGTTACTCGAAGAAAATTGTTTTTGATTTATGTCATTCTAGTTGACATCTGACATCCTAGCACTTTCATGATAGTTAAAAACGTATTCTGAAAATGTAGCATATATTTAAGATCCAAGATGGCGGAACATTTTTCATCATTATACTCGTTTCTGACTAATTCACATCCGTGGTATTCGATTTTCGGGTCCATTCTAAGATCCAAGATGGCGGCAACGTTTTTTTAGCAATTTTCATCATTATACTCGGTTCCGACTAATTCGCATAAGTGGAATCCGAATTTCGTGTCCATTTTAAGATCCAAGATGGCGGCAACTTTTTTTTCAATTTTCATCATTGTACTCGTTTCCGACTAATTCGCATACGTGGAACCCGATTTTCGGGTCCATTCTAAGATCCAAGATGGCGGCAACGTTTTTTTTAGCAATTTTCATCATTATACTCGGTTCCGACTAATTTGCATAAGTGGAATCCGAATTTCGTGTCCATTTTAAGATCCAAGATGGCGGCAACTTTTTTTGCAATTTTAATCATTATACTCGTTTCTGACTACTTCGCATACGTGGAAACCGATTTTCGGGTCCATTCTAAGATCGAAGATGGCGGTACAGTGTTTTTCTTTCTTTTGTAATTTTTGTCATTGTAGTCGTTTTTTAGACTAATTTACATAAGTACCCGAATTTAGGATCAATTCAAGATCCTAGATTTCCTACGTATGTGTACCTACCTAGTGGAAATGAGATATTCGGATTCCACGTGCGTGAATTAGTCAAAAACGAGTATAAAAAATGACGAAAATTGCAAAAAATTGTGTTGTCATCTTGGATCTTCAAATGGACTCTAAATTCGGGTTCCGGTATGTGAATTAGTCAAAAACGAGTATAATGATGAAAATTGCGTAGGTACAAAATTCAATAACATGCAAAAAAAGACGCCGCCATCTTGGATCTTACAATGGACCCTAAATTCGGGTCTCACGTATGTAAATAAGTCAAAAATGAGTACAATGATAAAAATGAAAAAAAATGAAAAAACTTGTGCCGCCATCTTGGATCTTAAAATGGACCCTAAATTCGGGTTTCACGTATGTATATTAGTCGAAAACGAGTATAATGATGAAAATTGCGTAGGTACAAAATTCAATAACATGCAAAAAGAGACGCCGCCATCTTGGATCTTACAATGGACCCGAAATTCGGGTTTCACGTATGTGTATTAGTCGAAAACGAGTATAATGATGAAAATTGCGTAGGTACAAAATTCAATAACATGCAAAAAGAGACGCCGCCATCTTGGATCTTACAATGGACCCTAAATTCGGGTCTCACGTATGTAAATTAGTCAAAAACGAGTACAATGACAAAAATGAAAAAAAAAGAAAAAACTTGTGCCGCCATCTTGGATCTTAAAATGGACCCTAAATTCGGATTCCACGTATGTGAATTAGTCGAAATCGAGTATAATGACGAAAATTCCAAAAAAATTACCAGCATCTTGGATCTTAAAGTGGACCCTATATTCGGGTTCCACGTATGTGTATTAGTCGAAAACGAGTACAATGACAAAAAAAAGAAAAAATTGTGCCGCCATCTTGAATCTTAAAATGGACCCTAAATTCTGATTCCACGTATGTGAATTAGTCGAAATCTAGTATAATGTCCTAATGCGTCTAGACGCATAGTTAATAGGAGAGGCCTACGTCCAGCAGTGGACTACCATAAGCTGATGATGATGATGATGATGATGATGAGTATAATGACGAAAATTCCAATGTATTATATGCTATAGATTATATTATTACATTTATTACTGACTCCTTCATACGTCATGGTAATATTCCGTTTCACGACATTACATTACAAGTAATATGATACCCATAAGTACCTACATTACAAAGTAAAATCAAGTGATATTGTAATCGGGAATTGATTACGAAATGCCCAACTCTGCTGTTCAGGATCAAAAACTCGTAGGTATGTGACCAAAAATATTTTTCATACAATTTGCATGGGAAATTTAATTCATGATTTGCGGCTTTTCTAGCCGAAAATTTTTTTTTGGTCTCATACATGCTTTTGATCCTGAACAGAACAGGATCGATTGGCATCAAAAAAAAAGTTTGTCACTAATGACCATTTCCACGCACCCTGTATGTTTTTTCCAAAATCTTTAAACGCCAATCTTCATTAAGTTAAAATAAAGGGAAGGTCTTCCAAGACCATTTTCGCGTAGCTACTCTGGATCTCGTAGCTGCCCTCACTGACCCAAAAAGAATTTCCACCCTGTATTCCACATGCTAAACTTTACATTTTTTGGTTACAAGCATGCCAATTTTTCAGACAAGGAAATCTGTTATTTTTGAAGTAGACGCGAATGGTCGAGCTTCCTCGTATTCGATTGAAAATTTGAGTCTCGCGACTTACATACGAAATACCTATTATTTGTATACAGACCTACGCGATCCAAAAAATTCATCGGCTATTTTTGCTTATACTGCATGTATGTCCTTCGTTTCCACTATAAAATCTGATAAGATAATGTTTTTCATTAATGATGAATGAAAAACTTGTTGAATGAAGTTTTATTTATTAGTCATATTACCCAATGGTTCAAAACTTCGGTTTAAATGTGAAACAGACCTACAAAGAGTTAATTAAATTCATTTTACCGTCATGAGCTCGTCGAGCATAGTCCT
>JALPQI010021157.1:0-20674 GCA_025490895.1 Thaumatotibia leucotreta
AGGAACGTAGTTTTGAAATTATAATTATAGACATGGCAGATTAATGACATCTCTCACAGTGCAAAGACATAATAAAAAATCAGTTAACAAAAATGCCTTCAGCTTCAACTACATCATAATTATGAGATCGATATCAAGCGTTTTTCAACGTAATTATGTTCTTCAAGAACAGTCGTGTCTCTTTCATGATTAGATACTGCAGCTGTTGGCGGTTTCATTCAGTCAGCAGTCAAATCTTCGAACTACAGACGATGATTTCACTGATGAATGATGACTAAATACTCATAAATGAACCCACCAACGCCTGCAGTTTTTAATAATGTAAGTGATATGATTGTTTTGTCGTCGTCACTATCACAAAAAATTACGTTTTATTACAATGACTTATCCATTTACTTATCGTTTGGTTCAAAAAGAAGCGGCGAACCTGTATAATGAGCAAAAATTATTGAAATACGCCGACATTATAATTGTAAATTGTAGTAACTTTGTATTTGATCCGGCGCATACTGTCTTAAATATCACTTACAATAGAAAATTAAAAACAATTTCCGACGAAAAATGTCTCAAGTACACATACAACACAAAAAAATTAATAAAATCCAACGTAAATAGTAGTATGTTAAACTTAAGACAAAACACCGATCTTCAACTCCGAAGTAAGTTGTGGTAAGTGATAACATACTACAGTATTCACCGGTATTATTAAAAAATTGTCAACATCCATACTAATTAATAAATTCACAACTGATTTCTGAGTAAACTCGAACAGATTGCTAACTTTGCTTAGTGGTTTTAAATCATTTTTATTTCTGAACCGTCTTTTATTTCATCTCAGACTACATTTTGTTTAACTCCAACGGCCGTTTCGAAAATTAATTTTGGTCTCGCAGTTACTTTGAGCTTGTTTCCGATGTAGTGTCTTACTTTTATCGAATAAAATGTATCGTTTATCCATTTTTGTTTCATCTAGTTGTTAGTTTTTGGTAAAAAATATCGCTCTTGAAAAACCTCTGCCCCACCGCGTATAAGATCGTAACTGGCACTTACGCTGCGCGAGCGCGGGTGGCCGCCCCGTATTAACTATCGTAAGTACACTTACTACAGTATACGACGGTGCTTTTTTAAGTTACGATAGTTTTCGGGTGTCAAAAACCTATTTGTAATAGGTTTTTTAATTTTTGTCTTCGTGGAACGGAAACATTGCTAAAATATATAATGTTTTATGAAATAAAAAGAAAAACCCAAATTTCAAGTTACGACAACTTACGTAGGGGCCGTCGATATAATATAGTATATCACGTCGATATAACATCTATGTAGATATGGCATAATCTCGTCAACACAGCAGTAGTAGGCCGCAAACTTCTAAAAACTTAATTTTCGCACATCTTTGTCTATATCACTTCAAAGACGCCTTCACTGGAGTGAGTTGAGTGAGAGAGACGAAAGACTTAAGCACATAAACACTGTCATTTTTTCGATAAAGCGAAGGTCAGTAGGCTTATGACGGTACCGTGTTAAATCGTTTGTTGTTTTTGCCATGAGGTTGTAACAAGTATGTATGTGCGAAAGTGATGCGTGGCACGATACATAGATAAAACGAGACCATCATAAGCCACCTGGTAACCAGGGCTCGGATACCGGTTTTTACTCTATACAAAAGAACGGTTCGAATTTCGTTCTTTTTTGTTCTTCGGTATATCAATTCTTTGTTAGTAGGTGTTTAAAAATACGACGTTGGTAATTTCATAACATTTTGAGTAGGTACTACATAAAGAATATTATAAAACATTTTAAATATTGGGCTATTTCGAGGTTTTTGAAAAAAACCGGTTCCGAGCCTTGCTGGTAACAAACACGCTTACGGTGGAACCGTGCACTGAATGCTATTTTAATTAACTGCGAGGGTGGAATTTTCTTTGTTAACCACCGGAAAAAGTTGCATCAAACGGGATTATTAATTTAAAAATGAAATATTAATTCCGCGTGTACAAGAAAAGTCAAGCTGTAAGCCTTTTTTAACAAAATAAGAAAGGCTTGGCCTAATAGAGCGAGAAAAAGGGTATAAAGAACAAGGGGAGGTTCTTTATACAGTAAAGAAAATTAATTAATCTAAAACAGAATCAGACGAGTGATAACTAATAGTTCATTGTACGGAACCACTAACGAGAGCGTTAGAAGCCCGTCATTTTGAAGCACGGTACCTTACATGACGAAGTATAACATTGAGACGTTTAAAAACTTCGGTAAAAATGATGCCACCAGGCGGTTGAAACGCTCAGATATTCACCCTTGAACAAAACAAGGATTATGTATGTACCTACTACTAAATTAAGATTATTATTTTGCATGCAGGTATAGGGTTTAAATTGCGGCACATTTACATTAGATTTAAATACTTTGAGCACGATTTAAACTTTGGCCCGCAATTTGAATAGCCATTTCAACCGAAAAGGGGTTTCAAATAAAAAGGGTCGCAATTCCAAAACAATAACAAGATTTAACAGTCGTTTTTAATCCGCAAATAGATTAGCAGCATGTTTTCAAAGGCCAATTTGTCATCATTAATGGGGATGGTTTAAACGATTGGCGGAGGCGTTTTTGGAGAGTGTACTCATTTATTTATGGTCACGCATTGCGTTGGGACATTAGAATAACAGAAAACTAATAGATTTGGAAGCGGAACATAATCATCGCATTTCTACTACTACTAACTACTACTGTACCAAATATATTTTTTAACATAACAGGTTTAATGAAAAAAAAAACCTATTTATTAATGAGTTAGTGGTTGTAATAAACCAAAACTTTATCTCAAACGGCATATCATAAGTTTTTCCCAAATGCACATACAAGGTGGCCAAAAAATAAATGCATAACGATTGCCTGTGAGGATTTGGAAAATAGGTCCCCTAGGAAGTTATTGGAAGTTTCTGGAAATTCAATTTTTTTGAAAATACGCTCCTACTAGATGCTTAATAGGTACCTATTAAGCATCTAGTAGTATACTTCTGAAACTTCAACATGCTTATTAAAAAAACCATAAGGGGCTCATTCTGCTTCCCAAAACCTCACTGGCAACGGGAAAGTAGGTATATTTTGGTTACCCTGTGTATTTATCTGATTTCAATAATATGTTAAAAAAAATACATTGCAACACAGAAAGAATAGATCTTGTACCACACGCCAGCACGTGATAATTTTGTTTCCGCATATCACCCGAAAATCTACGATTATTCCAGGATTAACGAACGGGTATATTGCCCAATCAAAAGAAGAATGCTTTAACATTCCACCAGCTTCAAACCGTTATACTACCTTTCTGATTTGGTCGGTTAATTCGTACTTAATTGGAAAATATGAGAACGATATAATTGGCAGAATAGGGGTCTGCGTGGATCGTAAAATATTAAGTGGGGGGATGATGCATTATTTATGCCTGGATTTGGCCGGGGTTGACTTGTGGAGATTAAAATGTAAGAGACAAATAAGCGAGCACCAAAATTGCAGATACTAAGTACCTAATAGGAAGGCTACTTTCTTATCTTTTACAGAACACTACACTCACGGGTAATAAATATGGATTTTTTATACAAAATGCTGGAAACATGTTAAAATTATTTATTTTTAATATTTACATTATTTAAAAGTGGAACCGGTTCAAATAACGGTCGTTTTTAACATCAGATTGCATTGGAAATTCCCCGAACTTTTCACTCAATCCAAGAAACATCAAAGGGTTTAGCAGCCTTACCGAACAAGAGGTGCCTTTCCCCACGGATGAGGTCAATATTTTAGGTGGTGTACTAGCAGGACCTAAGAATACTCCATGCTTAATATCAGCTCTAGATCTTCTTTTGTTTCAGAGTTATTCAAGATAATGTAAAAATATACAGGGTGGTCGTTGAAAGTGGCATATTTCGAGAACTGTTCAAGTTAGATCAACCAAACAAAATTGTGTTTGATAACAATAAAATAAACTACAAAATGCATATTTTTAACCTGCATCTTGTCCTTATTTTTCATAATAAAAAGAGAGTTCTTGTTTTTTTTTCCATATTTTTTTTTATTTCACGCGGAGGTACACCTACAATAAAAATATGCATACATAGCCACTAATGTCCACTGTATACATAAATAAAAATATTTCCGTAAATCATCGTGCGTCATGCCAAAAAAAAAATATTTCAGAAGTAGTCGTTACTGGCATACAAATAAAGTACCAGTGCAGTGTGAACATAAGTTAGTATGTAGGTATACAATCTCTTGACACTTACCGCACAAAATATCATTGACGTAAATTGACTTATTAGTGCATTTGCTATATAAATCAGCCTCTTGTCAATTTTGTATGCATTTTTTCTTTCCACATATATTTTTTAACGTTTTTTCACAAGGCTTACACTTAATGTTTTCCATTTTCCAACAGAAAATGCAACAAATCAAATGTCGAAAACAATATTATGTATCAAATGTTTATCTCTCTTTTATACAGGGTGGTCCAAACCTAGACGTCAAAAAATTTTTTTTAGATTCCTCACGTTATGAGCTATCAGAATATACCCCATGTATGTTAGCCGATTTTTTGTAGTTTTCAAGTTATTCATTTTTGAAAAATTTTTTTTTACTGACAAAAAAATTAGCGTCCCCATTTCGATACAAGTAGGATAAAAAAATACCAAATTCAAAATTTTACGCTAAAAACGCATCAAAATAGCATTAATTTACGTAAATAAAAAATTTTAGTATTCTAAAGGGATCTTCAAGGGATTTTAGTATTCTAAAGACCACCATTCTAGACCTTGAGCCTTCGTAAAAGCAAAAAAAAAGTGATACTTAATGATGAGGATTTTTCGGAGTAATCGGTCAAATAAACTCAAAAAAGCTTAAAATTTTAAAGTAGTAAAAAAATACTTGAATAAGTACACAAATTGAGTTTTCGTGTATGTTCTGTTTTTGTTTATTGATGAGAACAACAAAACAGACGAAATTTTACTTTATTTTTAAATAAAAAAATTTAGAAGCTTTTTTTTTTAAGTTTATTTGACCGACTACTCCGAAAAATCCTCATCTTTAAGTATCACTTTTTTTTTGCTTTTAGGAAGGTTTAAGGTCTAGGGCAGTCTTTAGATTACCAAAAATCCTTGGGATATGTTTTATTTTTTTATTTACCTACATTAATGCTATTTTGATGCGTTTTTAACGTAAAATTTTGAATTTGGTATTTTTTATCCTACTTTTATCAAAGTGAGGACGCTAATTTTTTTGTCAGTAAGTGCTTTATTTGTAGTAATACTTTCACAAAAAGAAAATATTTAAAAACCCAATAGTTTTTTTTATCAATAAATTTCTTCATTCCAGTATTTCTCTAAACATTTTTTTCAAAAATTCATAACTCGAAAACTACAAAAATCGGCTAACATACATGGGGTATATTCTGATAGCCCATGACGTAGAGAACCTAAAAAAAATTTTTTGACGTCAAGGTTTGTACCACCCTGTATAGCGTACACCCTGTATAATGTACTAATAAGTCAATTTACGTCAATGATATTTTGTGCGGTAAGTGTCAAGAGATTGTATACCTACATACTAACTTATGTTCACACTGCACTGGTACTTTATTTGTATGCCAGTAACGACTACTTCTGAAATATTTTTTTTTGGCATGACGCACGATGATTTACGGAAATATTTTTATTTATGTATACAGTGGACATTAGTGGCTATGTATGCATATTTTTTTTATAGGTGTACCTCCGCGTGAAATAAAAAAAAATATGGAAAAAAAAACAAGAACTCTTTTTTTATTATGAAAAATAAGGACAAGATGCAGGTTAAAAATATGCATTTTGTAGTTAATTTTATTGTTATCAAACACAATTTTGTTTGGTTGATCTAACTTGAACAGTTCTCGAAATATGCCACTTTCAACGACACCCTGTATATTTTACATTATCTTGAATAACTCTGAAACAAAAGAAGATCTAGAGCTGATATTAAGCATGGAGTATTCTTAGGTCCTGCTAGTACACCACCTAAAATATTGACCTCATCCGTGGGGAAAGGCACCTCTTGTTCGGTAAGGCTGCTAAACCCTTTTAACGACAGATGACTTCGTAAATATAAAAAATGCAAGTCATGATTAAAAAACTCGTATTTAAATACATTTTAGGTGTTTTTAAAACATTCTTTATTTTCATCTACCTACAAATCAACCTAACGACATTTTTTTTATCAAATGATAAATAAATATAAATAAAAAAAATCCTACCTATATCATAAATATAAATAAAAAAAACAAATGAGCACTTTTGCATTATTTTCTATGAAATATTCCATCTGACACGGGTCAGATTCGTTGACCAATAGTATAGTTTTCATAAGGAAGTAGTTTAGAAGTAGGTAGCTGCCACACTGAAAAATAAATTTCTTTTAGTAAGTACAAGTGCCTACCTTTTGAACGAGCAATTTCTGTGTCTGCCAATATTTATTTCGGCGTTCCCTTCGAGGTCAAATATACGACTTACTTTATCTCTTGGAAAACGCAATCTTGAGTTAACGAAGCTTGATCATTCACATTTCAGGTATTTTTACCTTCCTAATTTCTACTGTTTTAGTTTTAATAAAATCAGTAGATATTCTTAAGACACTTCTGTGTTTGATTGACTCAAGGTCGAGATAAATGGCGTACTCGAAGAGGCCTCTCTTTACTTTGCTTATGCTCAGCCGCACTATAGATGGCTGAAATGATGATGATGATGAAGTAGGCATTTATTCCCGATCAGACAAAATGACATCAAAAGAGCATTAAGCTCTAGTAAATTTACGTGCCATTAAAAAACTAACAAGATTTTATGTCCCGACTTTTGTTTGTTAATCAATGTAATCTGGTTTTGGCAGTGACCCGCGGCCGTTTCGTTTTATGGGCTATTCGAGTTGTATCTTGATTTATTCCTTACTTTAACTACGATTTTCGAAATGTACTAGTTTAGTACGAAGAGAAAGAAAACGATTAATAAGGCAGTTTATAACCGACTTCAAAAAAGGAGGTTTTCATTCTGATTGGTTTTTTTGTATGTGTAACTCGATATCTCCTTGAATTGTGAACCGATTTGAAATTCATTTTAGTCGAACGGTAAAACACTAAGATGGTCATGTTGCCACCAAGTAGGGGTCTGATGATGGGATCTTAGAAAAATCGGTCTTTATAATATTTTTTTTATTTTATGTTTCATGTATTATAAATACTTTTCAGGGTGCTTAGACAAGTTGCCAATCGCTAATCGTCAATCGTAAACGAAAGGCAGCTAACTGTCTTTGTCGCACTACTGTGAAAGAGTGACAGAGAGGGAAAACTACGATACGCTGCTAAGCGTTAGCGATTGGCAACTTGGCTTAGCATCCAGGGTAGACCAACAGGGTGCAAAGCCAAGATGCTATTTGCTAATGCTCCACGAGATACAAATATACCTACTTGTCACTACCTAGTAAAAAAGAAAGATAGAGAGATGGAACTACCATACGATACTGAGCGATAGTGATTCGCATCTTTTCTATGCACTGATGTTTAATTTGTTCCAGTATGCTTGGCACATGATTGGTATGTCAGTATGTCGCCGCGAGATCGATTTTCTACCTTTTACTAACTATTTGAATAAAAAGGGATGGATAGTCTATCTCGCGGCGACAAATTGTCGCACTAATCCTGTGCTAAGCTTACTGATTTCCATCAAAAAGGTTCACAACGCGATCATCATACCATCAAGTTGGCCTTGTGCTTGTTTATCACTTCAATGCCACATCCAGCATTTATAGTATCCAGTATTAGGCTGTCCGTGTCCACTAAAACTTGTTTGTCCATAAACCAGCTAATTGCTTCGTGAAATATTGTTCTCTCCTTTATACCCCCTTTATAGGCTCATTAGATTGGTCCTATAAAGACTTCAATGAACACCGATGTTTTGCTTTAGTGTAGTCGTTGATTGGGGTCTAATACTATCTTTGCATTTGTCTTCGGTCACAGTGTATTTTTATGCGGGAATGACACTGCGTCATTGGCCTAAAGGCTGATTTAGACCAAATTTCGTTCGTTACACAAAACGTGATTCGTCGAAATTTCGTAGCATGGGGTATAGAATGAGCATTCGCTCCTTTAGTCTAAATACACCTTTTATGCGGTCGCCGAATCAAAGTATAAGGTGGCCCGGCAACCGACATTGTTTGCATGCGGTGAACGACGTTATGATTACCGCATAATGTTTAAGCCTTTATAAGGTGGAAGGAATATGAACGGAATCCACGGAAAAAACACGTCCAGTGCTTAAAAAAACCAGTGCAAATTCACACTTTATTCTGTTGAAAGTAAGGTGGCTTTTCCTTCTGTAATTTGAATTGACTAGACATGTTCTTTCAGTGGACCCTTCATATGTGTCCCACCATCAAAGTGACAAGCATTTAAATATTTCATTTTGCGCTTTTCTAAGATCCGTCTGCCGTCTGTCTATTTGAAGATTTAATAACAAAGCAACGCATATGTGGCACCAGGCAACTCGGAAATCAAAGGTATCGATAAGCTACTTTGGTTACTTATCCGGATACCGGATTTTTAATTGAACGTGACATAATTTGTAAAAAAATAACTAAAGATCCTCATTCAAATTTTTTTGAGCTACGTGCTAGTACGTGTTTGAAGTTCATTTTACAATAAAAACATACACGATGCTATTCACATACTCGAATATTATGCAACGATTACATACTTTCGTATTTCAGTATTTTACTTAATTGTTTTCGCCTAAAGGTATTGGGGCATTCCACGACAATGTCGCTTACGTAACGCGATTCTTTTAGTACGTCTTAAATCATCAAAAATTTCTATGAGAAACTTTTGACTCGGCGGTACAATCACACTCTTGCTGCCGTCGGTGCTTTTTGAGCCGCTTGCCTATAACTACCGCCGCCCCCCACGCGGGCGCGTCAATCACTTGTAGTCTGTGCCGGTAGGCGCATGTGCCGTAGTGATTTGTGTGTGATACTGAAATCGTGTATTTCACATTATGAAATAATTTAATTATTTTCATTGTTATTTCTTGATTATTTAATAATAATTAAATATGGCCGTGTGGGCCCGGCATAGAATAGGCTCACCCCATTTCCTTCCGTGGGTGTCGTAAGAGGCGACTAAGGTCAACATACTGGCGGCGGGCAGCAGCGCCGTCAATTTTCAGCACATCACCAACCTACTGCGATCGCCAACCCGCCTGCCCAGCGTGGCGATTATGGGCAAACCCCCCCCCCCCCTAAAATGAAAGCACAAAGAAAGCCACGGCCCCCAGTTCCCGGTAGCTCCGCTATTCCTGGTCATGGTGGCGACCACGGTAACGGCGGGGCAGGGGGTGCGAATAATCTCCGGGTTACGGACGGCCACCACAACCGACTGATCCTGGCGACGTATAACGGACGCACGCTTCGGCTTGACTCGCACCTGGCGCAACTTGAGGTGGAACTTGGGAAGATTAGGTGGCACATACTAGGGTTATGTGAAGTCCGAAGAGAGGGGGAGGACACCATAACACTCGAATCAGGCCACCTAATGTACTTCCGTCAGGGAGACCAACAATCCCAAGGTGGCGTTGGGTTTCTGGTTCACAAGTCCCTCTCTGACAACGTTGTGGAAATATCCAGTGTGTCGAACAGGGTAGCGTACCTCATTATCAAGCTCACCGAGAGGTATAGCCTCAAGGTGGTGCAAGTGTACGCACCGACCTCGGCACATTCGGATGATGAGGTGGAGGAAATGTTCGATGACATATCGAGAGCTCTCCATTCCACTACTAAAACCGATTTTAAGACCTGCCAGAAGTCAGTATCGACGAAATCAAGATCGCTCTTGGGCAGCTTAAAAACGGAAAAGCCCCTGGAGAAGATGGCGTTACAACAGAGTTGCTAAAAGCAGGAGGTAAACCCGTATTGAGGGAGCTCCAAACGCTTTTTAACGCTGTCCTATTCGAAGGGAGAACTCCGGAGGCATGGAGTACAAGTGTGGTTGTCTTGTTCTTCAAAAAGGGAGACAAAACCCTGATGAAGAACTATCGACCCATTTCTCTTCTAAGCCATGTCTATAAGCTGTTCTCAAGAGTGATCACGAACCGTCTTGCGCGGAGATTCGACGAATTCCAACCTCCGGAACAGGCTGGATTTCGGAGCGGATACGGTACCATAGACCACATCCACACAGTGCGGCAGATTATACAGAAGACTGAAGAGTATAATCAGCCCCTGTGTCTAGCATTTGTGGACTATGAGAAGGCCTTTGACTCGATTGAGATCTGGTCTGTTCTGGAGTCCTTGCAGCGATGTCAAGTTGATTGGCGATACATTCAAGTGATAAGATGTCTATACGAGGCCGCCACCATGTCCGTCCAAGTACAGAATCAGCAAACAAATCCTATACCATTGCATAGAGGCGTGAGACAAGGGGACGTGATCTCCCCGAAATTGTTCTCAAATGCAATGGAGGATATGTTTAAGACGCTGAGCTGGAAAGGGCGTGGCATCAACATTAATGGCGAGTACATCTCTCACTTGCGATTCGCTGATGATATCGTCATCCTGGCAGAAACGCTGCAGGACCTACAACAGATGCTGAACTACCTGGCTGACTCTTCTATACGCATCGGCCTACGGATGAACTTGGACAAAACCAAGGTTATGTTCAATGAACATGTACTACCGGAACCGATCGCAGTACACGGCACCGTTCTCGAAGTTGTTCAAAGATATGTATACCTCGGCCAAACATTGCAGATGGGTAGAAACAACTTCGAGAATGAGGTGAATAGAAGAATTCAGCTAGGTTGGGCAGCGTTTGGGAAGCTACGTCGAATCTTCACATCGTCGATCCCACAGTGTCTGAAGACAAAAGTCTTCAATCAGTGCGTCCTACCCGTCATGACGTACGGAGCCGAAACGTGGACACTGACGGTACGGCTGGTCCACAAGTTTAAGGTCGCTCAGCGAGCTATGGAAAGGGCTATGCTCGGCGTCTCTCTGCGGGATCGAATCAGAAATGAGGTTATCCGGCAGAGAACCAAAGTGATCGACATAGCCCACCGTATTAGCAAGCTGAAGTGGCAGTGGGCTGGCCATATTAGCCGTAGAACCGACAACCGTTGGGGTAAACGAGTTCTTGAGTGGAGACCGCGTCTCGGCAAGCGTAGTGTAGGACGCCCTCAGGCAAGGTGGAGCGACGATTTGCGCAGGATGGCTGGCAGGAGCTGGATGCGAGCAGCCGAAGATCGAGAACGGTGGCGTGAAATTGGGGAGGCCTATGTCCAGCAGTGGACTGCGATAGGCTGATGATGATAATGATGAAAGTTTAAGTCTAAATACTTACTTACGTATTTCTGCCGCTTATATTGTAAAAAAAAACTGACTACAGATATAATAAAAATTAAGATTAAAAAATGTAACGTAACTATCAAGCGTAGTAATAAATTAATTAAAGATGTTAGGCAAAAAGAGCATTTTTTTCCAATAAAAGCGTCAGAAAGGTTATTGCGGATCAAAGAGTATACTGAATAGTAGTGTATAGAGTTATCAGTCAAGGTTTTTGCTTGCAGCGCCATCTATTGATGATTCCCGGCAACTTTTCTCATATATATACATATATATATATATATATACACATATATATATGTATAGGTATATATATAGCTTTGTAGATTGGTAACCTTTGAAATAATGGACAAACAAAACCAGATCACATCAAGTGTGAACTTGCCACGCATTTCTCATTTGGAATCAGCTGAAGAAGTTCACACATTATGTGACCTAGTTCTGTTCGCCCGAACTAGGATCGAGAAACAATAAAACAAAAAAAATATGTCACTTTCAAGTTTTATTTTTACACTAGCCTTATCCATAAAGTTTTTAGGTACTAACTTATTAAGCATCTGTATATTATTTGCTATCAGTTTGATTGAAGTTGAATTAAAAAAACAGTAGCCGCATTGCACAGTTTTCTAATGTCGGCGAACGGAGCTCGTGGGACATTTCCATCTTGAAACGGTTTTAGCGAATGGCTTCCAATTTGCATATATATGCGTTTTGAGTAACATTAAAATGCTCACGCATTTTACCACAATTAGGCAAACAACACATTTAACCGCATCGCACCATTTTTACAAAAATCCAATCCATGTACAGTACATACATGGAAAAGCACAATTATAGGAGTCCAGAACAAGCACAGTCGTTGTATGAAATCACTAAAATAATATCGTTTTGATGCACTTCCAGTTCAAGCATCGAAGACAACCAAAGCGAAAATTTAATTATGGCCGACCTTGCAAAAACATTCCGTTCATTCAATATATTTTTTAAATGCATCTAAAATATTTGTAGCTAAAGAATTCAAATTGGACAAAAGTAAAAATACAAGTATAGCTAAATTAATATTACATTTCTCTATGTATGAAACAAAAATATTTTGAGAGCCAAGTAATGAAAAAAAACTAATACTTTGTCATTTCTTTCGTTTTGTTAACTGCGCGTAACGGAAAAGAAAATAGTGGCTGTACAGATAACACAAGATCTTGAAATTGATATCAACGCCCTCTAACGTTAATTTCCGGAAGCATATCCGATGACGTCATGAGTACATCAAATTCACTACTTCAACTAAGTGAAAACACCGTGTTGCGGATGAAACGCTGTAATCAATATCCGCAATTTTTCTAAGACCTATTCTGCCAAATAACTATCCAATTATGTTATAAGAAGCAAATATTATTCTTTATATAGCAATAAAAATTGAGAAAAACGATTTTCATTCATTTTGTTTTCTTTAGACCTGCAGAGTACGAGTAATTATACCTTTGTCTCTAAATATCCGAGCTTCAACCACCATGTTTAATCATATTCATAATTATAATTCCTGAGATTTAAGCAATCCGTTTTTCAATGAGTGTGTGTCATTAAGTCAATTAGAATCGCCACTTATTTCCATTAAAGAATCGCTTAAACTGTTTAGCCTTACCCCGTTGTATAGTAAAAATAGCGCTTAGCTCATTTAGCCTTCTTTTTAAAAAAGTGCACTTGTACACTACAGTCATTTGACTTGCCTCCGGCGGCAGACGCTGTTGGTATTTGAACCAATTAGCCTTTCTCTCATTTTTAGCAGATTTGTCTTAAGCGACCTTTATTTCGAGACATAATAAACTAATTTTATCAAGGTAGGAACCAAAGTATGCGCCTTTATATCTTGAATATTTGATGGCAGTTGCGTTACAATATAGCTGTTACTTATTTGGAGTGATTTTTTTTCTAAAAAATAAAACTTTAAACGGCTCTCCTGTAAAGTTCATAAACTGTCGGTTAAGTCAATTAGCCTTTCTACCGTCGATATCTAAATTATCATATTCGTACCTATCTGTATAAAGTTTCCCCGATTTCAAAGAATGAACATTTGACACGCATTGTTTATTTATTTATAGGTAGATGGAACCATTTCGTAATTAAAATTATTGTCTAATCTTTATTTTTTATTTTAATAATATCACCCGCTTAATTCATGAGTCGCAAATCAGAATCGGAACTCCTTTTGCTCCTTCTCTGTATTTTCTTCTATTTTTAAATATTTGCTGACTCTCCGATGAAAGCCACCAGATCTTTTAATTTGTTTTACTGTCTCCATTGCATAAAGCCAGCTGATCTAGTAAAATTGCACTTATTTACATTATCTTTAAGCAAATAAATACTGGAACCACTATTTCACTAACATATTATTAGACTTACTGAAAGATATCTACAAAAGTAGTTTATGTAGACTTTAGTCTTTTTATAAACAAACATAAGAGTACCACTAGCTAATACGGAATGTCTGTAGAAAGTTAAATCTTAACATTTACCATCTTATCTAATAAAATACTGGAAAATAGGTACGTTTAGGCTTTATTAACTATTTATAGAACAATATGTCCTAAGATAATCGTCATACCTAGAAATGTACTTAAAATACGTGTTCTATAGATCAAATCATCTAAAAAAATCAAATATGAGAAAAGAAATACTATAAGGATACTTTTTCTTCATAGAAACCATTTATAGAAAGCCCTTGGTTCTCTTATTTATCGCCGAAAATTATATGGCCGAATATCACTTCCCAACTCACGTTTCGCGAAATTTTACTTCGCCGAATGTTCATTTCCCAACTTATTAAAATGTTTTGTTTTATTTGCCAACCTCACAGTTACCAACTTAACATTTGGTCCGTGTTTTACAAAGCAAATGTTCAAAATGCGAACATTCATGTGGCCGAATGTTTTACTTGACGTAATATACACTTCGTCGTTTATTGTTTACCAAATGTTTCATTACGTACAATTACGTTTAGCAAATACGTAATATTATTTGTGCAACTATTAATAGAATACGGCAATGAAAATGGAATCGATCTTGTACCTAAAATATGCGTATTGGATTTCGAAAAAGCTGCGATACCGAGTCTTCTATCAACTTTTGAGGGAATTTATTTACAAGGATGCCATTTTCACTTGGGGCAAATTTTATACAGGTAACTACCTTTTTTTGAAATGCCTCCTTTTTCTATTTTTTTTTATTATTTTATTATACAGTATGAATACTAGCATATCTTTTTTTCGGGACGAAAAAAAAAATAACCTCGAAGGTTAGGCGGGAGCTCGCTACGCTTCGCTCCCGCCTGACCTTCTAACCTAACCCGGCCAAGTCGGATCTACACTGGAAGGCTTTGCTCACTCGCTTCGCTCGCTCGCTCATTTTTTCCTTCTGGTTAGCTATATAAATAATAGTGAAAATTGTTTTTTTTTTGTTGTGTTTTCAATGTTTGCCAAAAAAAGAATTAAGTACGGGTAGGCTTCTTTGTAACTTGCCAAATGTATTAAAAGGCAACTGTTGCATCAGCGAAACGTTATTCGTCCATGAGTTGTTCGGTCAAGTGTACCATTTGACAAATGATAAGTCCGCCAAAAGTTTAGTTGCGTTATAATAATCTGCTTTACAATAATTCTGCCAAGTGAAACGTTGTCATACAAAAATTTGGCAATCGTTAGTTGTCAAAG
The DNA here is from genome assembly GCA_025490895.1 of Thaumatotibia leucotreta. Classification (NCBI taxonomy): domain Eukaryota; kingdom Metazoa; phylum Arthropoda; class Insecta; order Lepidoptera; family Tortricidae; genus Thaumatotibia; species Thaumatotibia leucotreta. Next base: position 15,108 of record JALPQI010021157.1, read on the forward strand.
TAAAAGTTCGGCGAAACGTTGGTTGGCAAATGAAAATCGGCCAAACAAAATTCGGCGAAAAGGCAGAACACCAAAGCCCTTATCTAAAAATAAACTGCGAATAAGACTATCAATAGATAAATTCGTTTTAAGCCTTCAGGCCCATGTTACTTGGGTAGTATAAGCGTCACGTAAGTGACATTCTCGTGGAATGCTCCCTATTATCCTAATCCTCACTATTTTTTAACTGATTACAAAACAGGAGAAGGTTCTAAATTCGACCGTGTTTTCTTGTACCTACGTATTCGATATCTCAGAGAATCGAGAATCCATTTTATTTATTTTTCAAAATAGCGTGTATACATATAATGCCGAAGTTGTCCCTTTGGCACAAAGTTGGGGTCTGATGGTGGGATCTTCAGTAAATCGGTTTTTAAATTGTTTATGTTTCAACTCATAATTCTACAAAATAATGAGCCGGAACTAAAATCCCGTTAACACAAAAATTTTAATTAGTCAAAACATCATTCGTAATAATCGCTTTAGTGATTTATGTTTCATGGAATTGATTCGGAATGATCTTTTATTGGCGTTGTTAAATTTGTTTTGTAGGTATTGTAAAACTATAAACTTTATTACAAAAATACCGCTATGTAGGAGTAAATTTAAAAGTGTTGTAGGTATTCTGCGACTAAAATGGCGTCATCATCATCATCATAATAAGTCAAACGATGTCCACTGCTGGACATGAACCTCCCCTGTCCAGCGCCACCCACATCCAGCGGATTCCTGCGACCTTCAACAGGTCATCAGTCCACCTAGAGAAGAGCTTACCCACGTCAAAGTAACAAACACAATCAAAATGGAATCTGTAATATAAGTAGGACCTTTAGTTTACCCTTAATTAAGGCAAAAAGGGTAAGAAACAAGAAGCGACCTGCAGGTTCTGCCAGGAATCAGAGGAAACTGCTATGCACAAAAGAAGTATTCACCTAGGTAAGCAAGTACTTCAACCGCACGAGGTACAGATTATTACAGTCCAAAGTATCTGGAACTTCCTAGACTCAACGTGTATTAGTAATGAACTATAAAACAGGGCTGCCACAATAGATTGCAACCGGTCGATGCGGCAAATTTTCTAGCCCTTATCTACAATAATAATAATCCTTAATTTGAAAACGGCCAAAATACTGGACATGGGATTTGACACACTTTATGTATTTTTTTCTGTGTCAGAATCTTTAAGACTACTGAAGTTGCATTCAGGCCAAGCGAGCATTCGCTAGTCTATCCCACTCTACGAAATTCGATCGTTACACAAAACGTGATTCGTTGATTTCGTAGAGTGGGGGATAGAATAGCGAATGCTCGTTTGGTCTCAAGGAGGTTGGAACTCTTAGGGCGCCTATAGAGAGACGGCGTGACAGACAAAACCCGTGCCGCGCATATGCGTTTTACGCATATGTGCTGTCAGTACCTCTCGGGACGTCATGGGTATATAAACTATAAAAATATACCAAGAATGCCACAATGCTCTGTAATCTGGTGCAGGAACCAGTCTACGTACTTTAATAAACAAAATTCAAACGTTTCCTATCACAGGTAAGTAAAAAAAGTTATATTAAATTCAATATAAAATTAGTATGGGCGAGAGACATAATGAAGAGACACGACGCTGAATTTGATATCGATAGTCTATGTAAACTCTTACAACTAAACGGTGTTAGTAGAAATTCAAAATTTGTTCCTGAGTTACGGACGTTTCCTATGTATAAGTAAGTATAATTATGTGTATTTCTCAATTTCATCATCATCATCATCATCAGCCTATAGCCTAGTCCACTGCTGGACGTAGGCCTCTCCTATTAACTATGCGTATAGACGCATTAGGAGGTAAATGCCCATAATCGCCACGCTGGACAAGCGGGTTGGCGATCGCAGTAATGTGTCCACTATGATGACGCTGCTGCCCATCATCAATCTTGTAGAATGGTCTGTGACACTTCAATCCCTTAGTCGACTTTTACGACACCCGCAGGAGGAGTTGGGGTGGTGACAAATGTATTCTTACTGCCGTCACCACACGGCATTACTGCTTTCTCAATTTAAGTACATATATATATCGTCGCCTAGCACCCATAGTACACGCTTTGCTTAGTTCGGGGCTAGGTTGATTTGTATGAGACTGTCCCCCAAACATTTATTTATTTATTTATATTTAGCAATAATATAATATTTATCTAGAGTGCAGACAATGAAGCAACTATACAAAAACATATACGAGCCCCAATGCGAGTTCGTCTAGTCACGATTGTCCATACGAAAAATATTTCAAAAACTAGTATTTAGACCCAGCTTGATTTTGAAGGTTATAGGGCAACAATACACACAAAGTCATTAAAACAAGTTTAATCTTACGTTGTAAAAAGTGAACTAATATTATTTATTTTTAGATAATTAATGTATTAAAATAACATTTAGCAAGCAAAAAAATACGTCTAGCTTATATTTATGGCAAAATAGGTCGTCTATTTCAAATAACACCTGTTTTTCTCAGTTTTGTAAAATAAAATAATATTTTAAATTGAAGATGGAATATTCTATGTCATCTAAAATGACAGATAGCTATATAAAAAGGCAAATCCAGAATAAATTTTCATTAATCCAAATTGTTTCTCTATCGCAATGGCACGAGGTAAGCCAGTGACTGACGAAGTGCGGAAATAGTTATTTGTTATACAAGGGTGCAAAGTTGTATTTTACCCGCGAGTATGAAATTGAAACACGAGCAAGCGAAAGGATTCTATAGTTGAACACGTTCTAAAATAGAATCCTGAGCGCAGCGAGTGTTTTAACATACGAGAAGTAAAATACATTTGCACCCATGCGTAACACAAAACTTTTCCCCTCACTATAGCGAGGAAACTCAAAAAAGGTAATTATTTGTTCACATTACAATCATCATCGGGTTAGTGATAATAATTTTCCAAATGCATCATGTATTTAATGCAAGATTTTGTCGCAGTAAACTTAGCACGACAAAGTAAACGCAGCACGATTTTAACACATTCCTGTAGTTGCACACCAACGCCAATGCATTATTAAATCATTCACATTCATTATTTTTACAAAATTATAACAGAACACCCTGGAAGTTGTTTAGTTTACTATTTTTATGCGTGTTCGAGTCGGTAAATAAAGATTATAACCTATAATATTCTTTGACAATGTTGACGTTGACATTTTCTGCGTTTTGTGATTGCATCTAGTCATCTTATCATCATTCACTAAAACAATTGTTACTTATGGAATTTTAGGATTTATATGTTAAAATCATCATATTATATAAATGTTTGTATTTTACACTAAATTCTCAAAGAAATTATTTAATTATCATTAATATGGAACAATTTCCATGAGCATTTTACGTTTTGTTATTCCAAAACCAAGGTCATTACTTTGCCACACAAGTGAATAATATGCGTTTTTACACGTTCGTATTAAAGGATAAACGAGCACTTTACGAGCTAGTGAGGAGAAAATTATTATTTTCAGTAACAACAAAGGCAAATCTACGTACCAAATAGCGAAGGACCTTTCTATGCCAAGATACATATAGCCAAGATATTTCTACAATTCAAACTATCATCGAGCATCACCGAAAACATGCAACGATCTCAACTTTAAAGAAATCCGGCCGTCCACGTATGACTACCAAAGCAGAAAACAGGATTCTAAGGAGGATCAACAAGAAAAATCGCCGTGCAAGAGCAGGAGAACTTACCGTACTATGGCGTGACGCAATAAAAAAAGACGTTTCAGTCGACACCTGCAAGAGAGTTATGAAGAGGATGGGCTACGGTTTTTACACCGTAAAGGAGAAACCGTTACTTACACAAAGGCAGAAAACTAACAGGTTGAAATTCGCTCAAAAATACAGGAATTGGACTGTAGATCAGTGGCGAAAAATAATATGGAGTGACGAGTCTAAATTTGAAGGCGATGAACGAAGTAAAGTCATTCGAGAAAAAGGAGAAGCATTTTAAAAAAGGCTGCCTTAAGCGGAAGGTGAAGTTTCCAGGCTCTTTGATGATTTGGGGCTGAATGTCCGCACAGGGTGTGGGCTGTCTTCAATTTATAGATGGAACTGTCAATGCTGAAAAATACAAAAGCATCTTGCAAGAGAGTTTGCTGCCGTCTATACGATAGTTAAAGTATAAAAATGCGTATACTTTTCAACAAGACGGTGCCGCATGCCATACCGCTAAGGCAACGATGGCGTGGCTGAAGGCTAAGAAAATTCCTACCATGGCGTGGCCGTCCAGCAGCCCGGACTTATCTCCAATAGAAACATTATGGTGGAAAATGAAGAAAAAGCTGCGAAAAGACCCTTCTCGATCAAAAGCTGATCTTAAGGAGAAACTGACATGTGTTTGGAATGGAATATCCGCTGCAGAGTGCAGAGAGCTGGTAAATACAATGCCGCTCAGGATTAAGGCAGGCCAAGATGCAAAAGTTGACGCCACAAAGTGGTAGACGTTTTATTCTGCGTTGGAAACACTGAAGACGAACTTTTTTGCCTGAATTAATTTTTTACATGTTTTTTTTAGGGTTCCGTAGCCAAAATGGCAAAAACGGAACCCTTATAGATTCGTCATGTCCGTCTGTCCGTCTGTCACAGCCAATTTACTCGGAAACTATAAATGCTACAGTAACGAAAATTGGTAAGGGTATGTGTTGTATGAACCGCTATAGGATTATGATACTAAATTGTAAAAAAAAACCATTGGGGTAGGGGCCCTCCATACATGTAACTGGGGGATAAAAAAAATTTTTTAGTTGTATATAAGCGTGTGGGGTATTAATAGAAAGGTCTCTGAAAATGATATGAAGGTTTATACATTTCATTTTTATTTAAGCCCATCATTTTCGAGATATCAGCTCTCAAAGTATGAAAAATGTGTCCCCCTCCCTTTATTTTTTTAACTACGCGATATAAAATTCTAAAAAAAATATATGTTATGCACAATAATAAACTCTATCAACGATTTTTGGTTTGATTAAATTACCTCCTATAGTTTTTGAAGTAGGTTGATTTAACTGTATTTTTTAATAATAAATTGATAATGGTACGGAACCCTTTGCGCGCGAGTCCGACTCGCACTTGGCCGGTTTTTTTATTACTAAGGACGGTTATTGTTTCTTTTCAGTTACTAAATAAAATACCATTTACAACTTATTTTGTTTTTACATAACTTTCAGTTACTCTATACACCCGAGTCATACTGAATTTTTAGATTGAAGTTAGGTTAGTACATTTTTTTCTTACTAGACGAGCTCATTTGCATTGGGGCTCGTACATAGTTTAAGAAATTCTGACTTAATTTTTAGATTTCCTATAGAACCATGTGTCAGAGAACGCTGGATAACGGCGACTGGAAAGTTGAACTGGTTTCCGCAAAAACACGACACAATTTGTTCGGACCACCTCCAAAATGACTGTTTTGTTAAAACAAATCCGAGATCTATATCGTCATCCAATGCCTGTCCAACTTTAAAACTCCATCCTGCGTTTGACAAGGTAAGTT
>JALPQI010021158.1:0-15658 GCA_025490895.1 Thaumatotibia leucotreta
AATTGCTATTTACAAGTCAGTGATCCCCCTTCATCCTTAGTTTAACTTATCTTGGTGAATAACAGTGAAGATTGTGTAGTATCTCACCAAGCAATTAAAACACCACTCTGTAATTTGTGGAAACTGTGTTCCTATAGTAATATGCCTAAATTTCATTGGGTTTGATGCCCCATATCAGTGACGAATAAGTTTTAAAGTAAGCTCTATGGGTCAATCAGCTTTTGAAAATCCTTCATTTCTATGGGTACATCTCCATAGTCACTCTTTAAAATCATAATTTTTAAGTCTAACAAACCTAGACCTCACTATTTGCTGCTGAAGGGACATTGATAGGAGAAGAAAAAATATTTGACTTATGTATTGACATTGGCTCTTATGAGGTTTAAATATTGACTGATCTAGCTCTCTAAAGAAAGTGAAGTTCCATGCTTCTGTACCATCAATCTTTTCATACAAAACAACGAGATTGGATACCGGTTTTTTCTCCATACAAAAGAATGGTTCTAATTTCGTTTCTTTTCCTTCTTTGGTATATAAATTCTTTGTTAATGAAGTAAAATACAATGTTATCAATTACGTAATATTGATTGATTTTCTAAAAAACCGGTCCCAATCCCTGCAAAACAAGCCATAAAAGGTTAAGCCTAGATTAACTATATTGCCTGCCAAACCAAGCGAAGTATTGGGCCGTTTGACTTGCTGATCAAAATTTGTAGGCAATCACCAGATTTTTCTTTTGGGTTATTCCCAGCTGTTACCACCCATATCTGACTGGTATTTTGGGTAACAACTGGGATTTTGTTACTACCTGTATGTTACCAGTGGAAATAGCTGGGAATAAAAATTCCTGGATGGCTACCATGATCTCTTAAATGTGATTCAGTTTAGGTTCAGGTTGTTAGTTTTTGACACTTATGCTATGGACTTGACACATTGCAATTCAGATTAGGTACTAAACTGAATCACATTAGTAGATTGTGGTAGCCCCTCTGGGATTTCTTTTTCCCAGTAGTTATCACCAAGTACTGTAGTCGTAGCTGGTGGAAAAAAAATCCCTTTTGTTAACACTGGTGTCAGATGGTTGGTTAAACATTCGTCAAGAAATGGGTTCCTATCAAAGAATTAATAAAATATAATAGCCATTTATTTCGTCCTCATTCATACATAATAATATTACATTTAGTTTTTTGGAAATTGTCACCTTTTATATTACTGTCATTTTCTTTTTAATATTAGTCCTTTGCGGTGTGTCATGCGTTTTATTTATTTATTATTAATTTTTTTGACATTGGTCGACTTGCCTTCCGGCATAGGCCTCCCCCAAGACCTTCCACTCGTCTCTGTTGCTATTCTTGTCCATGTTGGCCCTGCAATTGCCTTTATGTCTTAATGAATTAAAGTAATGTTAAAAATTAAACACAATCTCTTTAATTCCAGGTAGTAAACTACAACCACCTAATGCCTACCCGTTACACAGTTGACTTCAGCTTTGAGAAGTTCAGTGCTAAGGACCTGAAGGACCCCGCCAAGCGCAAGAAGCTCCGCTTCAACACCAGAGTGCGCTTTGAGGAGAGATACAAGAGCGGGAAGAACAAGTGGTTCTTCCAGAAGCTTAGGTTTTAAGTACTTTAAAAAAATAAACATTGCGTGAGTAATGTAACTTGTTGTTTAATTTCAGAAATGAGCAGTTCTCAAAGAGATTGTACACAATTATTAGCGCTAAATGCGCGAGTTCCCGTTTTCTTAATTTGTTATGATTTTTTTAACCATAATAAAATTAAATTATTTATTGTTCATTTGCAATTATGGTTTTGTAGACAAACTATGACTGACACAGACTTTTTAATGAAAACTGACACAAAAATATAAAATAATAGTAACAAAAAAGGAAAATTAAACAGGAATATAAATATAACAATCTGTCTAACATTTTGAGAGCAAACTTTTTGAGAGCTGCTCAAATGTATACTATTTTTTAACACAAGCAATAAGTAAATTTACTTAACATGTCTCGAATTTATTGAAAATGTTGAATGAAGTTGGGATTGGGAGAATCAACTTTTTTAACTTGTTTTTGTCATGTTCAGTCTCCTAAGTCACGCTGGTTTTGTGCACAATTAAGCTGCTTAAATTATACAAATATGCATCTTATCTTATTGGTGGGGCCCTTATGGATACACTTCGACCTAATGAGATCTTTCGTGTAATTGCCCCCTGTTTCGCCTACCCCCAACTCAATATGTTTGAGGATGGACCCTAGCGGTTGCGTTTTGACCTCCTTGGCTTTCAGACAGCCGGTTCCGAAGTCTTTCATCCTTTGTCTGACGAGGGCATGACATTCGCACATCAAGTGTTTCATTGTCTCCTCTTAGAGTCTATGTTGTCAGAAAGACCCATTTTGGCCAAAAGAGTTTTGACCCTAAAGTGTCCCGTAAACACCTCCATTATGAGTTTGAGTTGTCTTTTGCTATATTTCCAAAGCTTTTTGCTCAAGCCCGAGTCTACTTCGTGCGTAAAGAGCTTTAAATACCTGAGCCCCGTCAGATTGTTCCACTCTTCCTGGTGCTTCCACCTAACTCGCTCTGTTTATGGTCCCTTGTGAGAGGCCCACAAATGGTTCTGGGCCTACAAAGTTGTTTGAACAAATATGCATTATTCTGGTGTTAATAAACCCTTTCCATAATGCGCACCTACAAATATGGACTACATGTAGTCATAATATAAGTAGCATAATTTTGGATAAAACCAGCGTGACTCAGGAGATTTTAACCATGGCAACAAGAGACAAAAAAGGTGACCCAAGATCATTCAAAAAGCCCACACATCCGCATCTAATCAAGTGAAATTAAACTTTATGTGGTTCTCTGTAAGTCCGTAATTAGATGAAGCTGGTGGCTGTTAGTCGTCGCTTGTGATAGAAAAAAAACCTTGAATTTCCAAAAACCTAGGAGACCTATTCTGAGTCCCGAAACCACACGGACAATGGGAATGCACTTATTTTTTTTAAATATTTAAGGCCTGAAATAATTGAGGATTAAAATAAAACAACAAATTAGCTACATAAATTGCTTTATAATAAATTATTTTCTTAAGCAGTCTAATCTTGATATTACGCATTACAACAGAAATGACCATAGAGAAACAATTCATGAGTCAGCAAAAAATACAAAAAAATCCTTTAATAGAAAGTGCATGACACTTCTTGGTACTTTTTAAATTGATAATATTAATAATGATATAAATATTCATGTACTGAAAAAGAACACTGCTTTCAGCTTTTCAGTTGCTGCGTGCTCTTATACAAAAAAGCTTAGACAACAGAAATGTGTAGCCAAGTTCGAACTTAATCCCAATGTATTTAGGTAAATTTTAGACATGCATGGCGCTAGCCTGCATACATTGCCCCAAAATTGGCTAATTATACGTGCTACCGTTATACGTAAGAATAGTAAATATCTCGCGATCTCACTCAATCGCATCGCGTGTCCTGTATAATTGCCGATTTCTAAGAAAGGACATTTGACAGTTTAGAAATGAGCTTTAAATATATGACGTTAAGACTTATCGGAAAAGTGGTGAGTCTTACCCTCATATTACACTCACTTGCTTTGATTTTTGCGATAGACTCATGTCTATGTAAAATAAGAGTGATGACATGTAACAAAAGCTACATGACGCAAGTGAGTGGTTAAGGGTTAATCTATAACTGTCAAGAGTTTATTCTTAGTTCTCGCAGACTAGGTATAGATTGGCCTACACCCTACACTGGGCAAATGTTAGACAGACAGGTAAGACATTGGAATTACCGGAAAATGGATGCTGTATGCAGATACTTGTCTATGGTGATTGTTATACAAATACATAGAGTAGAAAATTATGTCTTCAATGATGGAAATCATAAAATAAATCTCAACGTGGTCCCACATTTTCAGTAAAAATCCCATGGCACCATCAAATAAATAAATGCATAGGCAGCAAAGTTAACTTAGTATAAAATTAAAATATATTTGCAGGTAGATATGGTAACACCCGACTTTTACATAACAAGAACACAATGAACAATAATACTATTTTAATTCATACAGTAAATTATCAGATTGAATTTGTTATATTTAATGTCATACATTTTAAATTATGAAACCAGTTCGTTCAGGGTTCTATATAATAATAATTTATTGTCAGTAGTAGAAGTAGCAATGTGTGCACATGATAAGGGGGCGTTCAAGTATTACGTAACGCAATTTTGGGGGGGAGGGGTGTCTCGTAAAACGTTACGATGCGTTACAGGGGCGGAAGGGGGGTCTTCCTTACAACACTTTAAGTAACATTGTTTTTTTTAAAAGTAAAAACGAGGGAATCAAAACTCCCATATTGGTAACCCTTTTCAGTCACGTTTCATGGGGAATCCGATTACCGCAAAGGCTATTAAAATTATACCGAGGATAAAAACTATATCATAACATTTTGCGACTTTAGGGTAACGCTCAGAGAGGGGGGGGGGGGTACAGAAGAACGTTACGGTGCGTTACAGGGGGGGGGGGGTCAAAAATTGCGTTAAGTACGTTATACTTGAACGCTCCCGAACTTATTATGTACCACTATCTTTTTTACTCATTAGTATATGAATTTTATATTGAATTTGCAATCACATTATTAAACAATCTAATTATGTGTTTCTCGCATATTGATTGTAGATTATTTTGGATTACCCAAGCTTTGAAAATGGTGACATAACTTAAAGCAAATAAACCAAAATCATGGCTGTGAGGTAAATTTAACTAATTGAAATTCTCTAATTTTAATGGATTTTGTAAAACCTACTGTGGTTCTTGTGATCAATCGATTACATCAGTGTATAAGATGCAAGCTAAAGGTTTGCTCAGAACTTAGCAATTAGTTTGTTGTTGTCGTTGAAATCAAACAATTTTTACTCGAAAAGTTGGCTCTAAGGCTGAGGGCTGAGGCTCTGATCCACCAGAGATGTGCCAGGATGTGTTTCCATACAAATGACACCTATTAATGACTCGAGCGAGGTGTCATTTGTATGGAAACAAATCCTCGCACATCTGGTGGAAATGCAGCCTTACGAGTAGGTATAAGAAAATCGAATTAGCCACATTTGGGAGTAAAAAAAAATTCCGAAAACCCGATTCCTCCAGATCTGGACGTGTTTGAGCTCATTCGAATCAGAATCACGAGCCGATTCCATATAGATAATAAAACATAATATCTCCAAAAAAATCCATCGTTTTGTATGAACTTACTACGAGCGTCATGTGATGGAAACTCAAATTTTGGAACATTTTTCATTATCAGCTCGTGATTCTGATTCTGAGCCCAAGAACGTCCAGATGTCGTTCCGTTATAAAACCACACGTGCCGGTTTGCGGTGTCACTCCTTCACCGTGGAAAATATTCCCACAATTCCTTCAAATGCCGGTCTATTAAAAAGTGGAATTCTTTAAGTTTCAACGAAACGTTTTAAAAGACCCTTTAAACGAAGCGTGAAGAAGCATCTAGCGGGCCAGCAAGGCGGTGGCAACTGACAGGTAACTGCTTGTCTCCTGTTCGTTGCCGCCGCGATTTGGGCTCTACTTTTCACTTACGATCAGGTGGAGTGGACCCACTTTGTCGTGCCAACATAAAAAAAAAGATGTTGAAGAAGCAGGTTTTCGGTTTTTTTTTTAACCTCTTAAGTCCCAAGTACCTTCTAAAAGAACAAAATGGCGTTCATCATTAAGTCCTGGATAATAAAATTTTAAAGGTCGTTCAATCACAATGTAAATATTAATTCCATGCCGTCAGGACTTAACAATGGTCGCCATTTTTGTTCTTTAAAACGCCACCTCGGTCTTTCTGACTAAAAATATTTTAAAAGGCCCGGGTCTTAGGAGGTTAAAAACGCTTGTATAGGTACCTAAGCCTAATAAATGGTGACATAACTTAAACCCTCACGCCGCGAGCTTGCTAATGCGGTCGTCGAGTTTCTTGATCTCCTTCTGCAGACTGTCGATGTTGTGCGCGAAAACCTCCTGCACTCCCTGGAGCAGTTCTTTGTTGTTCTGGACCCCTGAGGCGATGGTGCTTTGGAGGGTTTCCAGCTCCGTTAGCGATTTGCCGAAGTTGCTCGCTGAAAGAAAAAGATGTACACATCACACATAATAATAGCTGTCAGGATTGAGTTCATAGTGGCCTGGGACTGTAGTTACCAGTGGTACCATATGGAAAAAATATCCCAGTTGTTGCCACTGGTAACAAACTGGTGATAACAGGTGGGAATAACCCGTCACAACCCGTCGTGGCTGTGTGGTGACGGCAGTAAGAATACATTTGTCACCACCAACTCCTCCTGCGGGTGTCGTAAGAGTCGACTAAGGGATTGAAGTGTCACTGACCATTCTAGAAGATTGATGATGGGCAGCAGCGTCACCATAGTGGACACATTACTGCGATCGTCAATCCGCTTGCCCAGCGTGGCGATTATGGGCATTTACCTCCTAATGCGTCTATACGCATAGTTAATAGGAGAGGCCTACATCCCGCAGTAGACTAACATAGGCTGATGATGATGATGACATCACACATCACCAGCCTATAGATGCATTCCACGAAAAAGCCCACCGATGTCCCGTACAAACACGGTTTTTCTCAAAATTGTGGGTTTATAGAAGTTCTCTTTCGTGACTCTGGTCACTAGGAGTCAAAAATTGCTCATAAAAATACATATTAACTGATAACTCTGAAAAAAACTCTATTTATAGGAATATACAGGCGGTTGTATGGGACAGCCCATGGAATGCTCCTGTAACAAATAACAGTCCACTGCTGGATGTAGGCCTCTCCTATCAACTATGCGTCTATACGCATTAGGAGGTAAATGCCCATAATCGCCACACTGGGCAAGCTACTCCGCCAATCTGCAATCGCAGTAATGTGTCCACTATGATGACGCTGCTGCATTTCATCAATCTTCTGTCGAAGAATGGTCAGTGACACTTCAATCACTTAGTCGGCTCGTAGGACACCCTCGGGAAGATTTGAGGTGGTGATAAATGTATTCTAAAAGCCGTCACACACACACAGCCACGACGGGTTGTGACGGGTTATTCACACCTATTATCACCAGTTTGTTACTAGCGGCAACAACTAGGATATTTTTTCCATGTGGTACCACTGGTAACTACAGTCCCAGGCCACTATGAACTCAATCCTGACAGCTATCAATTCAATACATTATCTGGGTCATTGTCAGTCCGAAAAACAAAAGTTGTCCACTCGGTGGTCAAAAGTTAATAGCTTTTATAAATCTATGTTACGATTTGATTGCATGGGGCTACAGACCGCGGAACCTTTGTACCGTTAATTGTTTTATCCCAAAATTAGCACAGGAATTCCTTAACTTTCGGTATGTCCACCGAAAAGACGATAACCTATATTTGACAATGACCCATCTGTCACAAAGTTTGTTATATTCATAACAATACCTTTTTGCAAAACAATACTCATTTAGATCCTTATCATGCTACAGAATTCCATGTAAAATAATTTGTATGAGATTATTGGGTGGATTTTTTTGAGCCTCAATAATCTTTACCTTGATTATGGAGTGATTCGAGTGCCTCCATTCTCTCGAGTATCTCTGTATGTGATATCCCGTCAATCTGCTGAACTAATTTGTAAAGTTCGTTGATCTGAAAATAAAATAATATCAGTTATAATTTTACTCTCGTTATTTACTGGCTGGACGTTCAAAAGCAAGTGATAATTGCTTTCTTCGAAAGGTACCGTACAGGTGTAGTGAGAAATTACTTGCCTTCGGAAACGTTCGTAAACACATGCTGTTTCAGGCAGTGTCACCGAGTCTGACTGAAGTAGCATGACAGCTATTACTGTCAGTCTCAGTGAGAAAGACTGAAACAGCATGACGTTGACGAACGTTTCCGAAGGCAAGTCATTTCTCACTACATCTGTAGTAATGTGTAGCCGTACCATGCCTTTACAAGTATCGGTAACGTTAAGTTTTACTCGATACGTAAAGCAGGCCATAGTGTTACCTGACAAACACCGTATACGACTGCACAGAATGGCATCTAGGCTAGACCTCACCTTCGCGTCGAGCTGCGGGTCGACAGGACGCGCAGTACGTAGTTGCTCCACGTTGGCGAGCAGCGACTAGCGTTGCCTGACAATGTATACTATAGCAGAATCACATCTCGGCTAGGCCTGACCTTAGCGTCGAGGTGCGGATCGACAGGACGAGCGGTACGTAGTTATTCCACGCTGGCGAGCAGCGACTAGTGTTGCCTGACAATGTATACGACTGCAGAATCACATCTAGGCTCGGTCTCACCTTGGTGTCGAGCTGCGGGTCGACAGGACGAGCGGTACGTAGTTGCTCCACGTTGGCGAGCAGCGACTAGCGTTGCCTGACAATGTAAACGACTGCAGAATGGCATCTAGGCTAGGCCTGACCTTGGTGTCGAGCTGCGGGTCGGCAGGACGCGCGGTACGTAGTTGCTCCACGTTGGCGAGCAGCGACTAGCGTTGCCTGACAATGTACACGACTGCAGAATGGCATCTAGGCTAGGCCTCACCTTGGTGTCGAGCTGCGGGTCGACAGGACGCGCGGTACGTAGTTGCTCCACGCTCGCGAGCAGCGACTAGCGTTGTCTGACAATGTATACGACTGCAGAATCACATCTAGGCTAGGCCTCACCTTGGCGTCGAGCTGCGGGTCGACAGGACGCGCGGTACGTAGTTGCTCCACGCTGGCGAGCAGCGACTAGCGTTGCCTGACAATGTATACGACTGCAGAATCACATCTAGGCTAGGCCTCACCTTGGCGTCGAGCTGCGGGTCGACAGGACGCGCGGTACGTAGTTGCTCCACGCTGGCGAGCAGCGACTAGCGTTGCCTGACAATGTATACGACTGCAGAATCACATCTAGGCTAGGCCTCACCTTGGCGTCGAGCTGCGGGTCGACAGGACGCGCGGTACGTAGTTGCTCCACGTTGGCGAGCAGCGACTAGTGTTGCCTGACAATGTATACGACTGCAGATTGCATCTAGGCTAGGCCTCACCTTGGTGTCGAGCTGCGGGTCGACAGGACGCGCGGTATATAGTTGCTCCACACTGGCGAGCAGCGACTACCGTTGCCTGACAATGTATACGACTGCAGAATCACATCTAGGCTAGACCTCACCTTGGCGTCGAGCTGCGGGTCGACAGGACGAGCGGTACGTAGTTGCTCCACGCTGGCGAGCAGCGACTACCGTTGCCTGACAATGTATACGACTGCAGAATCACATCTCGGCTAGGCCTCACCTTGGCGTCGAGCTGCGGGTCGACAGGACGCGCGGTACGTAGTTGCTCCACGCTGGCGAGCAGCGACTAGCGTTGCCTGACAATGTATACGACTGCAGAATCACATCTAGGCTAGGCCTCACCTTGGCGTCGAGCTGCGGGTCGACAGGACGCGCGGTACGTAGTTGCTCCACGCTGGCGAGCAGCGACTAGCGTTGCCTGACAATGTATACGACTGCAGAATCACATCTAGGCTAGGCCTCACCTTGGCGTCGAGCTGCGGGTCGACAGGACGCGCGGTACGTAGTTGCTCCACGTTGGCGAGCAGCGACTAGTGTTGCCTGACAATGTATACGACTGCAGATTGCATCTAGGCTAGGCCTCACCTTGGTGTCGAGCTGCGGGTCGACAGGACGCGCGGTATATAGTTGCTCCACACTGGCGAGCAGCGACTACCGTTGCCTGACAATGTATACGACTGCAGAATCACATCTAGGCTAGACCTCACCTTGGCGTCGAGCTGCGGGTCGACAGGACGAGCGGTACGTAGTTGCTCCACGCTGGCGAGCAGCGACTACCGTTGCCTGACAATGTATACGACTGCAGAATCACATCTCGGCTAGGCCTCACCTTGGCGTCGAGCTGCGGGTCGACAGGACGAGCGGTACGTAGTTGCTCCACATTGGCGAGCAGCGACTAGCGTTGCCTGACAATGTATACGACTGCAGATTGCATCTAGGCTAGGCCTGACCTTGGTGTCGAGCTGCGGGTCGACAGGACGCGCGGTACGTAGTTGCTCCACGCTGGCGAGCAGCGACTAGCGTTGCCTGACAACGTATACGACTGCAGATTGCATCCTCACCTTGGCGTCGAGCTGCGGGTCGACAGGACGCGCGGTACGTAGTTGCTCCACGTTGGCGAGCAGCGACGCGGCGCGTGCGTCGGCGGCGGCCAGCTCGGCGGGCCGCAGCATGGACGCCTGCGCGGCTAGCGTCGCCGCGGCACCGCATAGCGTTGCCTGACAAACAAAACACCAATTGCAGGTATTAACACTTTCGCAACCAGGCGAAATTCCGAACACTACCCCAGAAACCGACAGTACTCGCTAGGAGGGCTAAGGCGTGCGTATTAATGCCGCACGCCGCGTACTCGCTAGGCGGGCAAGCGGCGGACGCTCAGGGCTGTGCCAAGCAACTTTCGTATACGTCACAGGAGTATATTTTATTTTGTATTCTCATTAGGTGAAATAAATAAAAATGTAACGTGTAGTAATAAACTGTAATAATCGGATATTCGGATCGATATTTACACAAACTCGGCAAAATCATTAAGTACATATTTTCTGTTACTGGCAGCGGCAGCCCTGAGCCTTGCCCGCCTGGCGAGTACTCTGGCGTCGCGTGAAGGTTTATAGCTCTTGCCCTCCTAGCGAGTAAGCCGGCATCTGAGTAGAGTTTACGATTACTCGTCAGGCGGGTAAGCGGTGTCGAAAGGAGGACATTGAAGCTGTCAAATATCACACAAACTCATTCCCCTGTTACCTCCCTGGATATGGACATTTCAGCATTTTTTTTTAATTTAATCAACTTTTATCACGGACAAACTAGAAGCCTTCAAAAACTACGAAAATAACCTAATTTTTAATGGGTTTTCAGACACTCGTAAAACAAACATATCGTATATCGTGAAAAAAAAACATCGCCAAGAAACATTTACCTCTGAACTTGCGACTGGCTGAACCGATATTGATGATTCTTTTCTTATTTGAAAGCTGATGTTTATAAATTGTGCTCATAAAATTATACTGCATGATTTTTACATACCTCTCCCGTGGCGGCCTGCAGTCTCCGGAATGCCTCTTCGTCTCTGACGCCGGCCGCTTGCTCCAACTTGTGTAGTCTTTGAAATAATACAATTTAATTCAACTACCAGAATACCTGGAAACCTGTTTTATGTGTTTTATAACAGCGCAAATAATTGTAATGAGAAATGGGTGAATCAACTTTTAATTGTCTGTTATTGCTATGGTTACGAATACGATCACCTCAGTCACGCTGATCTAATGCAAAATTATGCTACTTAAACTATGCAAACATGCATTTCTCTGATGTTAACGAGCCCTTTCTTTAATGGGCAACCTACAAACATGGACTACATGCACGTTTGCATAATTTAAGTAACATAATTTTGCATGAAACCACCAAAACTCAGGTGATCGTAACCATGGCAATAAGAGCAGACAGAAAAAAGTTGATTCGCCCAAATAATATATATCATCATCATCATCATCAGCCTATGATAGTCCACTGCTGGACGTAGGCCTCTCCTATTAACTATGCGTATAGACTATGCATTAGGAGGTAAATGCCCATAATCGCCACGCTGGGCAAGCGGATTGGCGATCGCAGTAATGTGTCCACTATGATGACGCTGCTGCCCATCATCAATATTTTGTCAAATAATGGTCAGTGACACTTCGATCCCTTAGTCGACTCTTACGACACCCGAAGGAGGAGTTGGGGTGGTGACAAATGTATTCTTACTGCCGTCACCACGCGGCAGGAATAAAATGTGTCTTTGTTAGAGTTACGCCCTGCGTCGTTTCGTTGCGCATTTGTAGTCACTTTCGGACTCCATCATCAGGCCTATATACTACCGTGAAGATTGAAATTCGTAAATTTCGGGGATTTTTCTCTGTCACTCTAACGAAGACGTCATTAGTGATAGAGAAAAAAAGAGAAAACTTGTAATAAGATATACACATACAATGTATGCATCAAGAAAACAGAACACATTTTCTTTGTTCATTCCTACCTTTGTTTTTAGTGCATTAAGCACACTCGCTTTACAAGAAAGGTAATATTTGCTCTACAATATTTTCCCTCTTACATTTTGTCCAGTGTCTACTTAGGAATATATTACTATGTTAAGAATAACATTGTTTTAATGAAGCAATGTACCTCGCGGTATTTTCTCTGGCAAAATCAACATTATACCTAAGTACTTGTTACTTTTACCTGTAGTTCTTAGTAGAGTGGAATAATGAAAGCAAAATTATAAGGGAGATATTTACTAAGGACTCTTAAAATAATAAAAGGTGAAATGACAAAAGAATTACTAATTAGGTTCTCGCTCGCTAGATAAAAGCTACGAATACGTTTGCTAAAGTTTAAGGCTGGGTAAAACAAATAATAAAATATGAAATTTTTATTTAACTGTAAAGACAGGTTTTATTATTTTGATAATAAAGGCGATCTTGGCAAGCATTCTTAATTTTATGGTTATAAATATTATAAGAAACCAATTGTTCGAGAATACTACTTTTATGCAGTTGTATTTGTGGAGTCATACATAAATGTGTAAAACTATACTCGTATAGCCTGTAAGGAGTAGAGTGGAACCCATTTATTTATAAACATCTAACTTAGCAAGCCAATGAGTATTGTTTGTCCCTTTCGGTCTTTAGCCATATGTCTATTAAAACCATAAGGGACAAATTATACTCAACGGCTTGCCTAGTTAGGAGACATTTATGAGAAAGGGGGTTAATCTTTTGTGAGTCTTAAGCCACAGATGAAGAGTTATACACAACTCTGCTTTTAACTCATATTATTGGTTATGATATCGTCGGCTGACAAGTAAAACTCACTAAGTAACAAACCTACTTGAAATAAAGAACTAAGTTCTGATTTAATACTGACATAAGAGGTTGCTAAGAGTAGTGACAGTTTTTATAAGTAGTGAGTTTTGCTTGTCAGCCGACGATATACTCGTAGAGCTATGAGTGCTTATTGTAAATGAGTTAACCTCGTAAAACTCACTATAGTATAATGAAATATGAGGGTACATCTACAAAACCACTGGTTATGTCACGTACGCAAGCACGTGTGCTCTCCCAATTTTCGGCGGTTTTATCGGGATAATACCCACCATGTTATTTTCTTCAAATACACCTTCGATCACAAAAAGAAATTTTAAAATCGGTTTACTATTCTCGGAGATATCAGGTAACATACATACAACAAAAAAAAAAAAAAAAATTCGTGTAGTGAGTAAAGTAGTGGGAATGATGTCAAAGTGACACTATAAATCAGCAAATAAGAAATTTCTTACTACTTGCTATTTGGTTCTAAATTGCCTATGTTCAAATTGGTTGAGTGTACATTGCAATGAACATTGGGCCTCAAAAGGTAAATATTGAGCATACCTGTGTTCCAGTTGTGCTATACGCGTGGTTTGCGCAAGGACTTCCGGCTTCAACTTCAGGGTGGCCGTTGCTACTGCTGGCTGCTTCTTCTTGACACCCTGAGATAAATACTCCCTGAAACAAATAAATATTATGTCACTTTGATTGAATTCTATCTTGGGACTTTGGAACTTGGGACGTTAGGAGTTAATGCCCATAATCACTAAGCTGGGCAAGCAGCTTGGTGATTGCAGTAGTGTGTCCACTGTGATGATGCTACTGCCCATCATCAATAAATTTAAGGTTTTTTTTTTTTTTTTTATGCTATAGGTGGCAAACGAACAGACGAATCGCCTGATGGAAAGCGATTAACGTCGCCCATGGACACACGCAACACCAGAGGCGTCGCAAATGCGTTGCTGGCCTTTAAGGTGGGAGTACGCTCTTTTCTTGAAGGTTTGAAGGTCGTATCGGTCCGGAAACACCGCTTGTGACAATTCATTCCAAAGTTTAGCTGTGCGAGGCAGGAAGTTACGAGAAAAGCGCACAGTTGAGGACCGCCAACCATCTAAATGGTGAGAATGAAAACATTGTCGCGTAGGTTAGTGACACATCAATCCCTTAGTCATTTTTTACAACATCCGGAGGAGTAGGGGTGGTGACAAATGTATTCTTACTGCCATCACCATGTGGCGAACAAGGCTACAAAGGGAAGTAAGGATCTTACTTGAGTTTCTCTGCTTTGGGGTCAACATGTTCACCTTCTTCCAGTTTAAGCTCTTCCAGAATCTTCTTAGTTGCATTTATCTGGGTCGCCAGACGGGAGTACTCATCCTGGACAAACATCAAGTTACATAAAGACCATATATTATTATTTTATTTTAGACATGTGTACATATTTAAAATGCTAACTGTGGTACGGGGTCCCTACAACTCAATACAAGTATGGTTCATTGTGCAGTTAGTTAATTGCCACAGCAAATGTGTTAAATTTCAATAAATACAAGGTGTTACCTATATTACTTATTTATCTATTTAACATACAAATAGCAGACATATTACCTGTATATACATATACTTAATCTAATAATCTCTGTGGTACACAACCTAAGGTTGGGTTTCAGATTTTTCTTTAAAAAACTATCTTTCAGAAATTTGACCTCCGATTCGCTGAAAACATTGCATGTGAAGCGAACTGATGACTAATATACATATAATGTGATACATGCCTTTTTAATTAAAAAATGTGTTACCTTCTCACTCTCTGTTGCTTTATTCTGTTGTTCAGCAACCTGTTCCAGCAAGTCAGAGAACTCACAGCGCAGGCGGTTGTAGCGCTCAAGCACTGTTTCTGGCTCACCCTCAGCTGCCAACTCATATTCACCAGCCCTGACAATTTAAGTTTATGACTTCACATTTAACTTAATTGTAATAAAACATATAAACATTGTACTGACATAGTAAGATTCCTGTTTTAGTGTGCAATTGAAGACATTATTATTCAAACTGGCTATTTAAGTATGTACCTGTATCCAATCCTACTTTTCCTGCTCAAACGGTCAGAAAAATCTACTGCACCAGTCAAAAATTTCCCTTTGAAGTTATTGAAAGAATCCTTCACAGATAAGTGCAATGTTTCAATAGATTCGTTCTCTTCTTCTTCAAAGGGCTCTGGCTGATCGGCTTCAGGTAAGTCGCCGGTTTCATATACATCAGGCTGGTCGTAAGCCTGGAAAATATAACATTTTGCACAAGGATTACACGAATATGACCATGTTTAATCGATATTTTAAGTGGACTGGCGAAGTAAAACTTACTATGCCTGGTAAATTTTCGTATTTTGGGTCTGCCATCTCTATTTATAGCTGCTAAAACTTGTTTTTTCTCTTAAAATAAGATAAATTTGAAATATACAAATACGGCCAAAAGTGACGTCAGTGGTTTTCGTCTTTTGTCAAATTTGACAAAGGCGTCTCGTTCCCCGCAGATTGCGATTCAGTGACATGCATACGTTTCAACTATTTCACATTTTCATTACGAAAAGTCGCGTGCAACGAAATGGTAAGGTGCGTTCTGAAACCATTCTCTAAGATATTAATGTTCCAAATGACTATTACCAACATGGCGAAAAGTACACGTCATTATGTCATTGTTGTCTGACTTTGGAG